>JBBPFD010000115.1:0-145293 GCA_038363315.1 Mugilogobius chulae
CTGTTGTCTATAGACCAGGTTCACAAACTATACTGCCGACTGTCTTCACGTCTTCCTTTGCCATGTCTGCAGACATTGCATCTGATACTGAGCCTGAAATGGTTGCACAGATATCTGCTACACTGGCATCTCTGCCAGTAGTTGAGTTTGACACCGCTTGTGCTAATTGCCCTGAACTGTCAGCATTACGTGTACAAATTCAAAAAGGTTGGCCTGCTACTATTAAAGCACTTAATGACACACTTGTGCCTTACTACAAATTAAAAGATGAACTTCAACCAAAGACAACTACATCCTTCGTGTTCCAGGCTTATTGCACCACTTTCATGCGCCACAGCTTAATTGCACTTGCCCATGAAGTCACCAAGGCATTGTCCGTACAAAACACGCCTGAGGACCTCTACTGGTGGCCTAGATAGATGCCCAGGTACATGCAGCAATCTCTTCATGCGTCCTCTGTCAATCCAATGATAAAACTGCTCGTACACACCCTGCTCCACTTCATCCTGTGCCACTGCCTGATGACCTTGGAGAAAACTTGGACTTGACATAGTTGGGCCTTTTGAAACTGCCACTCCAGATTGTCGCTTTGCTATCACTCTTACTGACTATTATTCCAAATGGCCTGAACTTGCTTTTTCACGTACAGCCACTACAGAAGATGTTGTTCATTTCCTGTCTTCAGTTTTCAGTCGACATGGTGATCCTGAAAACATGGTAACAGACAATGGCACACAATTTACCTCTTCAGCTTTTGCCTCATTTCTCCAATCTCGAGGCATATCTCACAGCAAGACTGTGTACTATCCGGCCGCAAATGGTGCCATTGAACGATTTCACCGTGCTCTCAGATCCTGCATACAATCTGCCATTCAACAGTCTGCTCCATGGAAACAAACCGTTACAAACTGGCTTCAAGTTTACCGTGCAACACCACATGCCACCACAGCCACTTCTCCATATGAACTTTTGTATGGAAGAAAATGCGCACCAAATTGAACATTTTGCCATTGCCACCATGCACTTCAACAGTGGATGAGTTTGCTCAGGATACTGTTTTAAAAAAGCAAAACAAGATGCAGCGCTACACTGACTCAAAACGTGGTGCACAGGTACCTTCTTTCGTCCGGGTGAGAGAGTGAGGGTAAAGAAACCTCAACATGTTCCAAAAGCACACCCAAGATTTACTGCTCCAGAGACTGTGCAGAAAAATGTGGGTACACACTCGTTCTTGTTGAGCGATGGAAAGTATGGAATGCTACTCATCTTGCCTATTGTCCTCCAGCCAGTGAAAATGATTCCACCCATGATGTGTCTCCTGAAAAACGTGACACTCAAACTTCTCCAAAACAGCTACGTACTAGAAACAAACCCAGTTGGCATAAAGACTATGTCATGCCTTAATCCTGTAATGCAAAGTTAAATGTACTTAGTTCTACACAGTATTAATGGTTTTACAATGCAGTACTCACTTGAAGCACTGATAATACATGTTTTGGCGTATTGCTAAGTGATCAATTTTGTTTCTAATGCTGTGTTAAGCGAAATATTGTTTTGTTTGATTTTGAAATAATACCGGACAGTGTACTGTTTTACAGAGAGAGGAAATGTTGTGTTCTACATACTATGCCACTAGAGGGCGTGCTGACCTAATGTTCTAGAGAAATGTAGAAGAAGACATGTTATGAAAGGCATGCAGTTATGTTGAGATTACGAATGCACAAGTTCATATAAAGTGCACATTTACTTTACTAAACGGCCTTGCTTCTTCATTCTACCTCACTACACCACAGCTGGGTTTCTTTATTCCTTCATTTAAAAAAGCTACAGCCTTTTTTTGGTCTGGAAAGCATTACACAATGTGTCCACTCAGCAAACTCTTATTGGTCTGTTCACTTACAATAATTAACCATTTTAACAAAAAACTATATAAAAAAAACTAAAGGTGAACACACAAAATAACACCCTGATATCTAATTTAACTATATATAACTATCAGCTCTTTACAAATCCAGGCGACAGTGCAGATATTTGATCAAAAAGATGCTTAGTTTTACATGTAAAACAGCCTGAACTGATGCTGCGTTCCCCTCTGTCTACGTCATCCTCACAGCTCCAGGGGGCGCCCTAGCAACGGATAAACAACACTAGAAAGTGCATGGTTTTATCAAGTTTTTTATAAGTTTTGGCAACTTTTATGGAACAAAACGAATATTTATCATATCTACAAATATATTCTAAGTGGATTATATTAAAAAAACAACATTTAAGCAACCTGTCATATGCACTTTAAACAAAACCATTCATTCATGTAACTGCTGCTGTGGACAGACACTGGAGTTAAAATCAACCTGTTTAAATGTGTTGACCAGTGTTTTGTGTTTGTGATGAGACAGTCAGGTTAGAACTGGACTAAACACTCAGAGACTAAAGCAAACTGTGATGATGGAAACACACTTAACCATAAAGATCCTCAGAACTCTCTCCTCTCTGTGTCTCCTCTGTGTCTCCTCTCTGTGTCTCCTCTCTGTGTCTCCTCTCTGTGTCTCCTCTCTGTGTGTCCTCTCTGTGTCTCCTCTCTGTGTCTCCTCTCTGTGTCTTCTCTCTGTGTCTCCTCTCTGTGTCTCCTCTGTGTGTCTCCTCTCTGTGTCTCCTCTCTGTGTCTCCTCTCTGTGTCTCCTCTCTGTGTGTCCTCTCTGTGTCTCCTCTCTGTGCCTCGTCTCTTTCTCTTTTGTGGCTTCAGGAAATGAAATACTGTATAAGTCACTCTAACGCTCACTCCCACTTGTCTGAAAACAAAACTGGACAAAACAGAAAGCTAACTCCAAACTGTCCATAGACTAGTTTAGGACTGCTGGACTGTTAGAAAGAGACAGAGACAGATGGAACAGAACAGAACCCGTTTAATGTGGGTATAAATAGGTTGTATGATTTGGCGGGAAATAATATTTGATGCAGACGGAGGACATTTAGAGTGTTCAGGGAAAAATACAATATATGAAAAAATGTATCTGTCACCTCAGAAAGAGAGAAGAAAGAGAGAGAGAGAGAGAGAGAGAGAGGCAGACAGAGAGTCCATAATGACGTGAAAGTTGGTGTCTGTAGGTTTGGTGAAATGACTCCAGGGGCCCAGGTCTAAAGAGGAGCTGACAGTGGCCCAAATAGGGGTGGTAAATTCATCGCAAACTTCGAAAATCGATCGACGTATAATAATAATAATAATGAATTTTATTTATATTGCACTTTACATTTGAAAAACAAATCTCAGAGTGCTACACTCAATTAAAAAAACACACAGTGGCAAAGACAATCAATTATAAAAATGCTTTTTGAAATAAAAACGTTTTCAACTTAGTTTTAAAAGATTCCACTGACTGTGGCGCCCTCAGGCGGTCAGGTAGAGAATTCCACAGTTGTGGTGCTGCTGCCTGAAAAGCTCTGTCCCCCATGGAGCGAAGCTTTGTCTTTGGGACCTGGAGCAGATGGCTGTCGGTGGAGCGGAGGCGTCTTGTGGGTTTGTGGGGTGCCAACAGTTCTTTGAGGTACACCGGTGCACTGCCATAGACGCACTGATAGGTCAGAAGGCAGATTTTGTACTCTACCCTGAACCTAACAGGTAGCCAGTGGAGATTATGGAGAATAGGGGTGATATGTTGGGTTTTGCGCACCCTCATCAGGATTCTGGCAGCACAGTTTTGGATAGACTGTAGTCGTTGGAGATTTCTGCCAGAAATCCCGATGAGGAGTGCATTACAGTAGTCCAGTCTGGAAGAGACAAAGGCAAGGACCAGCTTCTCAGCATCTGACAAGGAAAGGGAAGGGCGAAGCTTTGAGATGTTCCGTATGCAGCAATCAAATCGAAAGGCCAGAATTTATCAGTTTTGCTCATGCAGCCACAGCAGGGCCAGTCCTGGGCATAGGCGAACTAGGCGGTTGCCTAGGGCGCCATCTGGTGGTGAGAGCGCCGAATTTCACCCCTAATATGAAAATCGAATTCTACCACTCATAAGCTATTTACCAGTTTTTATTTTGTGTCAATAGGATACATATTCATTGAGTTATGACCACAAACAGCTGGGGCCACATAACAATTTGGGGCCCCAAACAATTTGTGTCTTGGTGAGGATATATGCTACATAATATAACTTTACGCATAACTTTACTATTGTAAAAGATACTTTAATTGGTCAAAAATACTCCAGATTATAGGAAATTGCATTTATTTTCTTCATAAAAAATACAAAAAATCAAACATGACCTTGCCTTCAACACTAATAGATATCATAGGCCTGTACAATAGTAAATTCAGAAAAATTGTAAGTGGTGGTGAGGTTGGTGGTCCAATGGTGGGCCCAAATGAATCTTGCCTAGGGCGCCAAAAGGGCTAGGGCCAGCCCTGAGCCACAGACTTAAAGGTTGTATGGAGGATTTTCAAATAATGTCTGTTGTCAGTCTTGGTCAAAATTAAAACTTATGCTAAAACAAAACAAAAAAATAAAAAATAAAGTGTGGACATGATGAGGCCAGTAAAACGTTGACCAATAGATAACGAGGTACCTCGTTATCTATTGGCCTGTGAACCTGTCAAGCAAACCCTCAGTGTTTCTAAGTCACTCATTGGCCCAGCAGCAGTGAGGGGCGTGGTCCTGGGAGGAGAAACAGCAAGCAGCTGTTGGATTTGAAAAATCCTCCATACAACCTTTAAACACACTCTGTATTTGTATAATACACACAAGAATACAAACATAGTCATAATGCTTTGAACAACAAACAAAGTATGAACTTGTGCATGTGTAATTATGTTGTATTAACAACGGATGAGTGGATGGACCTCTAAATATGGACACTAAATATGTTTACTGTTTGAATGTTGACAAAACACTAGTTCTAAGCTCTAACAACAGGGGTTTTGTTTGAAATCTCATGTTTTATGGTTTATTTTGGTGTATTTTCTTAAAGGTGCACTGCGTAAGTTAAAATGTTCAATATTACGATATATCAAATTACCGTCCATTGGCACAGGCCTGGATATGCGCCATTCTGTTTTGTAAACTTACCGAGGTTGCCTGTATAAGCGCAGACAGGCTCATAAATGTGAGTGGCGCTGGTCGCATTTTCCCGCGCTGGTCCTCCTTCACTGGTTTATTGGCATTATTTCTATTTGTTTCGCTAACGCTCTCGGATTTATACAACAGACGAATGTTGTAAACTGTTTAATAAAAAAAAAAAAAAAAATAATCAGTGGTAAATACCGCCATCTAGCTTCCGAACCCCCACAACACAGAAAAATTAGCCTAGGTCCGATTAAAACAACCGGCATGAGGCCGACTGACAGAGCCGAGGAGCACTTGGACATGTTTTGAGAAAGAAGAACTGTGCAGGAGATCAATAAGACGTTCATCTGGCAATTATTTTCATTAGAAGGTAAGACTCTCAGACCTGTCAAAGTACATTGCACATTTAGTCAAAGCTTAGCTTAGCGCTTAGCTGTTTGTCTTGGTAAGGTTTATGTTTTATTAGAGTAATAAATTGTCATTGAGCATTTAGTTTATGACAAATGAGTCCTGTAAAAAGCTTGTTTACAGTTTTCTCTCACACTAAAACAAAGCTTTTCCTGAAACTCTCAATAATCTTTCCTTGTGTAACTTTTGGAGGAGAGAAAACTGATTAGTCAGTCAAAAAGAACAAATAAAATAGTCAGCATCTACTTTTTCATACAAATAACTTTGTCTTCTTAGCCAAGAAAATATTTAGCAGAAAGTAACGATGTGTCAAAAGAATCTTTTAAGCCTAAAATACGTCTTCAGCTGCTGATAGTAGGGTGGGTGCAGTGCCACAAAACGCCAAAGATGGCGCCCTTGTTCAAAACCTTTGCAACTTACGCCATGCTCCTTTAAGATAAAAAAGGTTAATAGATAAACTAACAAAACTGAACAAATCGAAAACTGAATCAGTTTTAAACACATTTTCATGCCATTTTTTATGTCAGTGTCTTACAGAAAGTCAATATCATTGTATGTTTAAGACATGTTGTTGTACCCCACCCCCTAACCCTAACCCTTTTCAGGGCTGCCCAAACACTATCACCTCTGGTAGAGGTGTCAGGGGGCTGCAGCTGTTCTTAAAATCTGTGTCTTTGGCATACAGATGAAATGTTGAAAAAACACATTGGTAATAACACACTCTGGAACACACAGATAGTAAGTGTTTTAAATTGGGTTGATTGTTCCAAAATCTCCTGCCTCCAAGATACTTTGCCTACAACTTGTTAACCCCAATATACTGTATGTATGTACAGTATGTGTGCTTATGTTTGACCTCTGTCTGACACTTGGAACACGCTCAGGTAAAACAAATGTGAAAGTTTGTGATTCGACAAGTCTGCACCTGCACATGATGAAGAGATGCTGAGGTTTGACCAATGTGGAGAAACCACAAGAACAAAGACGGTGAAGATGGTTGGACTGATTGTGACGTAGATAACTCTCTATAGCTGTGTTTGCTTAGTCTGGGTCTCCTTCTCAGTCCGCACTAAAGCTTTGGAAGTGTTCTTTTTCTGTCCTCGCTGTCTTCAGTGGGAGAAATTCTTCAGTATGCAAACTGTACGGCTCTACAGGATTTTACAGGGTAACATCATCTTTAGGGTTACTTGGGCTGAGAGTGCTCCACTTGGGTGGTAAAGTTCAACAGAGTAAGGGTACTATACTATCTATAAGGTTCAGATTAGAGGTTAGGTAAAAGAATGAGAAAGTTTTTACAGTAAGGTAACATTTATTAAGGACAAAGTACAATTCCATGAAGCACAGTGGCAGAGATGCTTGAACCAGATTCTAGTTTCTACAGCTCATTTCCATCTGTAGTCCTGGAGAGGTGTTAGTGGACATGTTTTAGTGAGGTGAGGTGGAGCTTCATTAATCCAAAGACCAGTTTGTGTGGTCATAGTGGACTCTTCCCATGTGGTGCTTTCCTCAGAATCTGGGACTTTGTTGTGAAAAGGTTGGACAGTGTAGAATGTTATTCAGGCTGCAAAAAGCTTCATAATATGTGTTGAAGAGACAAACACCATGAATACATGTTTGGGACAATAGGTTAATCTTTTTCAATATTTTTCATTGGTGCTTATTTTTCAGGGGTGACCAGCCACATTTTTTCAAACGCTGTTAGCCCCTCGCCCAACACCTCATGAATGGACTTCTTGTGCAGAACTCTGGGATGTTCCGAGGAGCAAATGGAGCAGACGACACCAGACGTACATTCTCTTGAAAAATGACCTTTAGCCAAACACCTGAAACACACGCCCGCCTTTCTTATGTACTCCAACTTCTGCTCGTGTGGATGCTTCTCAAACTGTGGACACTCGACAAAAAGCATGTTCTCCTTCACAGAACGAACATGGAGGTGAAAGAGTGTTGGTGGAAGCGCCTTCAGCCATTGTAAAGGAGAGATGATCCAATAAAACGAAGATGTAAAGCAGGATTCAGTATGTCTGTCTGTATACAGGACTAAAGCTTATTGATCAGATTAATCTGGACTTGACTTGTGATGATGTTATAACAAACGTCCAGATGCAGATGGATGGAAATGCAGCCACAATCCAAACAAACCCACAAGGTTCAGTTTGCAGTGAGGTTAGCAGCTTCACCAGGTGTTCAGTGCAAATATAGACTTGAGTCCAACATGTAGAGAAGTAATGTGTCTTCGTTTAAACCAGGAACATTCTTCTTTGTAAAGCTGCATGAGAATGCACAAATATGTATTAATAAGTTGAACATAAATGAAATGATAAATGAGTTACACAAAAGGTTTATGAGTAACACATGACTGATGTTGGCTAACTTAAAGGAGACCTACAAGCTTGAGAGTGTGACATCATTTAAACGCTCACTTCTACCCACATGACAATGCTGCTCTGTGATTGGTTCAGCTGACCATGGTCGATTCTAACCATACAGCAGGGCTCTGGAGGTCTAGAGCAGTGGTTCCCAACCTTTTTTTCTCAAAGCCCCCCCCTGACTGAACAGGAAACTTGTCGAGCCCCCCCTGTTTAAACAAGTGGCCTCTAAATTGTTATTATATGATGAAATTTAGAATTAAAAACATTTATATCAGCCAAATAAACAACTATTGTGGTGTTTTAGTGCTTAGATTTGTGTTTTTCCTAATAAAGTTTTACTTATAACTACTTTTAAACTTGACACTCTGACCAGACAAAGCTCTGGGACCCCCTGGAACCCGTCCCCCAGGTTGGGAACCACTGGTCTAGAGGACCACCTAAAGGAGATTTGGGCTAAAAAAAGAACTTAGAACTAAGTCCCAGCATTCTTCTAGTCCCTGTTTGGTCAGAAGAACTATGTCCCCATGTTTGTGAAAGTGGCTTTAGTGTGGAACGTTTAAAGAAGTCACAAACACATTAAAGGTGCACTGTGTAACTTTTTGGCCAAAAAATAAACTTGAGTAAAAGCATGTTTTTCTAGTTTAGATGTGTTTGTGACACTAAATGAATAGTAAAAATGTGTAATTTTAGTATGAGAAAGCATACATGACCACAAAATGTACTGTTATTTGGCCTAGAGGAGGGTCTTCTCTTGTTTATTTTCATAGAAAAGCAGCTCCTTTAGATAAATTTTCTCAAATTATGGCATGAAACGTGTTTTTTCCCAATAAGAATGTTCTAAAGAATGGTTTTATTTTATTATTTCTATTGAATTGTAAAGTTGACTTTTCACCTTCAGAAAGTTACATAGTGCACCTTTAAACTATGATCAAACATCTGAAATGAACAATAAAACACAACTATCCACTTAGAATCGTTTTTTTAATTTTCTTAAAGGATAAGTAAAGTCTGTCTAAATGTAAGAATATAAAACATGTTTCCAAACAGAGTCAGTGTTGTAGATGTGTTTGTTCCTGTCTGACTGAAAGAACCTGCCCCAGAGAAGAGACTAAAAAGTAGGGATGTCCCGATCCGATCACGTGATCGGAAATCGGCCCCGATCTCGTGGTTTCAGACTCCGATCGGAATCGGACGCTATCTCCCCGATCAGGACTCGGAAATATTTATTCTCTTACTTACTTTAAAATCATATCTAGTTACGCGGTGGCACAGTGACCCTCAAAGCAGTAGCAGCACGTAACTGCAGCAGCACGTCATACGGCCGTCATACGCGCAGGAGTCGCTCAAAATGGAATCAAGTTTGATTTGGTTCTAACAATTTACAGCAGCGGTGTGAGACGCTCGTCTGACGGTCGTCAATACGCTACGCGTCCCTCAATAGATCAGACTTCTATTATTATTATCAGCGTCAACGGCGCGTCTCCCGGACTTTTCAGCAGGAAAAACACAGGATAAAGCCGCGCAGAAACAAAATAAAGTTCCGATGCTCTTTCAAAATACGTCAACTACAAAGATTACAACCATTAAAACAACATGTACCGTGCCCAGAAGCTCCGTGAACGATCGTAAACATCGCAAAACTTTCCGACTTCAAACACAAACTTTAAATCACGTCCTTACGAGGCTCTTTTCTCCACAAATATGAGTCGGACTGCTTTAAACCGCACATTATTTTACAACTGAACTTGTAACGAAGGTGTTTGTGAAAACAGCGTAGTTCCTTCTGTTCACAATCGCTTTATATGAGCCGTTTAGTCCTACCTGGGTCTATTTTCTTTCTTTGGCTTCTCTCCAGCGGCTGCTCGGTGCTGCGCGTGCATGTTTGGGTGCTAAGGCGCGTGCACATGTATGAGAGAGAGCGAGAGGTTGCCTGAATCCTACACTATGAATTGCGGGACGGGGTGAAAAATAGAAGAAAAATTAAGATTCTTAGTACAACGTGAAGTAGGCAAAGAGATGTTGGTTTTCATCAAGAAAAACATAATTTTTCTGTAAAATGAAAGCTGGAGATTACAGTGCAGTTTCTAAAAACACATTACTTGCCTTACTTGAAAACACTGTGGCACTTTTGTTTTCTTATGCCTGCTGGATATTTGAAGTTGATGCTGTTTTTTCATGTTAGACCTTTTTAATTTAATATTTACTGTTGCACTAAGGTCCAAAGTGAAGAATTTATGTATTATTTGATTGTTCAAGCTACGTCACAGAAGTCAAATGTTAGTACTAAATGTTAAAAGGTAAACAAAATAAAAAATAAAAGTCATCTGGTTTGTTTACTTTAACATTTAATGTTTTATAGAAGTATCGGATCGGGACTCGGTATCGGCAGATCATCAAAATCAAATGACTCGGACTCGGGGCCAAAAAAACCTGATCTGGACATCCCTACTAAAAAGTCCCTAAAGTGTGGTCCCAGTTTACAGTTATTATGCTAACACGCCTAAAATAGAGACTGGCCCTATAAAAGTATTGAGAATTAAAAAAAGAGAGAGAGAGAGGGTGAGGAGAAGAGAGAGAGAAAAGGGAGAAAAACAGGGACAAAGAGAGCGAGAAAGAGAAGATAGAAAGAGTGAGAAGAAGAGAGATAGAGAGAGAGCGGGAAAAAGAGAAAGTTGGAGAGAGTAGAAGAGAGAGAGAGAAACAGGGAAATAGAGTGAGAAAGAGAAGATAGAGAGAGAAGAAGAGAGAGGAAGAGGAGAGAGAAAGAGTGAGTA
Source organism: Mugilogobius chulae (assembly GCA_038363315.1). Classification (NCBI taxonomy): domain Eukaryota; kingdom Metazoa; phylum Chordata; class Actinopteri; order Gobiiformes; family Gobiidae; genus Mugilogobius; species Mugilogobius chulae. The sequence goes on from JBBPFD010000115.1 coordinate 10,609, forward strand.
GAAGACAAAGAGAGCAGGAAAAAAAGTGGGAGAGAGAGGAGAGAGAGAAACAGGGAAATAGAGTGAGAAATAGAAGATATAGAGAGAGAAACAGGGGGAAGAGAGAGGGGGAGAGCGAGAGGAAAGAGAAAGATGAGTGAAAGAGAGTGAGAAGAAGACAAAGAGAGAGAGAGCGGGAGAAAGTGGTAGAGAAAGGAGAGAGAGAAATTGGGGGAGGAGAGAGAGGGGAGAGTGAGAAGAAATGAGAGAGAAAAAAAGGACAAAGAAGAGAGATGGTGAGAGAAACAGGGAAAGAAAGAGAAGATAGAGAGTGGGAGAGAGAAGAAGAAAAGAGAGAGGGAGAGAAAGAGGAGAGAAAAAAGGGACAGAGGAGAGGATAGCGAGAGGAGGACAAAGAGAGAAAGAAAGAGCTCTCTTCCAGTTCTAACCATCTTAAATCCACATTTTACATCACCTCCATGTTGTGACCGTTAACCTGTTCAGATGTGTTGACAGGTCAGTGTACGACCTAAACCTCCACAGGCTCTGGAGCAGAGACAAACTGACGCGTCTGTTAGAACAGGACTAAACACTCACAAACATAACACACTCACCATGAAGATCCTCCACACTCTCTCTCGCTCTGTCGCTCTCTTTCTCTCCTCTGTGGCTGCGGGAGATGAAATATAACCCGGTCCAAACGCTTCACTTCCTCTTGTCCGAAACGAAACTGGACAAAAGAGAAAGTTAACTCCAAACTGTCCACCAGAGGGAGCAATAGGCCTGCGTTAAACTGAAGGATGTTGACTGAACTAATGTGTGTGGGTTGTCTGACAGCCCCCCCCTTTTTGCTCTTCTTTCGCTCTCTCCCTGGCTCTTTCTCCTGTTTCTCTCTCTCTCTCTTTCTGTTTCTCTCTCTTTCTCTCCTGTTTCTCTTTCTCTCCGTCTCTCTTCCCCCTTTCTCTCCATGTTTTTTCTCTCTTTCTCTCTTCTCTCCCTCTCTCTCTTTTTTAGCTGTTTCTCTCTCTTTTCTGTCTCTCCTTCCCTCTTCTCTCCTGTCTTTTGCTCTATCTCTTCCTCTCTTCTTTCGCTTCTTTCTCTACTCTCTTGTTCTCTCTTTCTTTCTCTTTTTCTTTTCCTGACTCTCTCTTTCTCTCTCTTTTTGCCTGTCTCTCTCTTGCTGTCATCTTTCCTGTGTCTCCCTCTTTTTATTCTTTCTCTCTCTGTCTTTTCTCTCTCTCTTTTTCTCTCTCGTTCTCTCTCTTACTTTTTTGTCTCTTCTTCTCTTTCTCTCCCTCTGTCTTTCTCTCTCTCTTCTCTCTCTCTCTTCTCTCTCTCTCTCTCTTCTTATGTCTCTCTCTCTTCTCTATTCTCTTCTCTGTCTCTCTCTCTCTCTCTCTTATGTCTTCTTTCTTTGTTCTTATGTTCTCTCTCTTCTTATGCTCTCTCTCTTCTTTTCTCTCTCTCTCTCTCTTATGCTCTCTCTCTCTTCTTATGTCTCTTCCTCTCTCTCTCTCTCTCTTATGTTCTTCTCTCTTCTCTCTCTCTCTCTTATGTCTCCTCTCTTCTCTCTCTTCTTATGTCTCTCTCTCTCTTAGTCTCTCTCTTCTCTCTTCTTATGTCTCTCTCTCTCTCTTCTCTCTCTCTCTCTCTTATGTCTCTCTCTCTCTCTCTCTCTTCTTATGTCTCTCTCTCTTCTTCTCTCTTCTCTTCTCTCTTATGTCTCTCTCTCTTCTCTCTCTCTTCTCTCTCTCTTCTATGTGCTCTTCTCGCTCCTCTCTCTCTTCTTATGGCTCTCTCTCTTCTCTCTCTTATGTCTCTCTCTCTCTCTCTTTTCTCTCTCTTTCTGCTCTCTTCTTGTTCTCTCTCTTCTTCTCTCTCTCTTTTATGTCTCTCTCTCTTCTCTCTCTTTCTCTCTCTTCTCTCTCTTCTCTTCTCTCTTCTTCTGTATCTTCTCTCTTCTCTCTCTCTCTTATGTCTCTCTCTCCTCTCCTCTCTTTCTTGTTCTCTCTTTTTCTCTCTATCTTCTCTCTCTCTCTTCTCTCTTCTTATGTCTCTCTCTGCTCTCTCTTCTCTTCTTCTTATGTCTTCTCTCTCTCTCTCTCTTCTTTATGGTCTCTCTCTCTTCTCTCTCTCTCTTTCTCTCTCTCTTCTTATGTCTCTCTCTCTTCTCTCTCCTCTCCCTTATTGTCTCTCTCTTCTTATGTCTCTCTTCTTCTGTCTGCTCTCTCTTCTATTGTCTTCTCTCTCTTCTCTCTCTCTCTTCTCTCTCTCTCTCTCTTCTTATGTCTCTCTCTCTTCTCTCTCTGCTCTTCTCTTCTCTCTCTTCTTCTCTCTCTCTATCTCCTCTCTCTCTCTCTTTCTCTCTCTCTCTGCTCTCTGTCTCTCTCTCTCTCTCTTATCTCTCTCTCTCTCGTCTCTCTCTCTCTCTCTTCTCTTCTTATCTTTCTCTCTCTCTCTTCTCTTCCTATGTCTCTTCTCTTCTCTCTCTTCTTATGTCTCTCTTCCTTATGTCTCGCTTCTTATGTCTCTCTCTCGCTCTCTCTCTCTTCTCTTTCTCTTCTTATGTCTTCTCTTCTTCTCTCTCTCTCTTCTTGATGTCATCTCTCTCTCTCTCTTCTCTTCTCTCTTATGTCTCTCTCTCTTCTTCTCTTTCTCTCTCTCTTTGTCTCTCTCTCTTCTTATGTCTTCTCTCTCTTCTTTGTCTCTCTCTCTTCTTATGTCTCTCTTCTCTTCTTATGTCTCTCTCTCTTCTCTCTCTTGCTTCTTATGTCTCTCTCTCTTCTCTCTCTCTTATTCTCTCTCTCTTCTCTTCTCTCTTATTGTCTTCTCTCTCTCTCTCTCTCTGTCTTAGTCTCTCTCTCTTCTCTCTCTCTCTCTTCTTATGTCTCTCTCTCTTCTCTCATCTCTCTGTCTCTCTCTCTTCTTATGTCTCTCTCTCTTCTCTCTTCTCTCTTTCTGTATATATATCTCTCTCTCTCTCTCTCTCTTCTTTTATGTCTCTTGCTCTCTCTTCTCTTTCTCTCTCTCTTGCTCTCTCTCTCTTATGTCTCTCTCTCTTCTTTCTCTAGTCTGCTCTTTCTTATGTCTCTCTCTCTCTCTCTCTCTTATGTCGTCTCTCATTCTGCTATGTCTTCTCTGTCTTATGTCTTCTCTCTTTCTCTCTCTCTCTCTTATGGTCTCTCTCTCTTCTCTCTCTCTCTTCTTATGTCACTCCTCTCTCGCTTCTCTCTTCTTATGTCCTGTCTCTTCTCTCTTTCTCTCTTCTTATGTTCTCTCTCTCTTCTTATTTCTCTCTCTCTTCTTATGTCTCTCTATGTCTCTCTCTTCTCTCTATGCTCTCTCTCTTCTCTCTTTCTTATGTCTCTCTCTTCTTTCTCTCTCTCTTCTTATGTCTCTCTCTCTCTTCTTATCTCTCTCTCTCTCTCTCTCTCTTCTTATGTCTCTCTCTCTTCTTCTCTCTTTTTATGTCTCTCTTCTCTATGTCTTCTTCTTATGTCTGTCTTCTTATGTCTCTCTCTCTTCTCTCTCTCTCTCTTCCTTATGTCTCTCTCTCTTCTCTCTCTCTCTGTCTTATGTCACTCTCTCTTCTCTCTTTTCTCTCTTCTTATGTCTCCTCTCTTCTCTCTTTCTCTCTTCTTATGTCTCTCTCTCTATCTCTTGGTCTTCTCTGTCTTAGTCTCTCTCTCTCTTCTTGTCTCTCTCTCTCTTCTCTTCTCCTATGTCTCTCTCTTCTTTCTTATCTCTCTGCTCTCTCGCTCTCTCTTTCTTATGTCTCCTCTCTCTTCTTCATCTCTCTCTTCTCTCTCTCTCTCTTTCTTATGTCTCTCTCTCTTCTCTTCTCTCTTATCTCTCTCTCTCTCTATGTCTCTCTTCTTATGTCTCTCTCTCTCTTCTCTCTCTCTTCTCTTCTCTATGTCTCTCTCTCTTCTCTCTCTCTCTTCTTATGATCACTCTCTGTCTCTCTTTCTCTTCTTCTTATCTCTCTTCTTCTCTCTCTCTTCTTATGTCTCTCTCTCTTCTTTTGTCTCTTCTCTCTTTGCTTATGTCTCTCTCTCTTCTTATGCTCTCTCTCTTCTCTGTCATCTCTCTCTTCATGTCTCTCTCTCTTCTCTCTCTTCTTATGCTCTTCTTATGTCTCTCTCTTCTTCTCTCTCTCTCTTATGTCTTCTTCTCTCTTCTCGCTCTCTCTCTCTTCTTATGTCTCTCTCTCTTCTCTCTTCTCTCTTTTATCTCTCCTCTCTCTCTCTCTCTCTCTCTTATGTCTCTCTCTCTTCTCTCTCTCTCTTCTTATATAATCTCGTCTCTCTCTCTCTCTCTCTTCTTATGGTCTCTCTTCTCTCTTCTTATCTCTCTCTCTCTCTCTCTTCTTATGTCTCTCTCTCTCTTCTTATGTCTCTCTCTTCTCTGATGTCTCTCTGCTCTCTTCCTTATGTCTCCTCTTCTTATTGTCTCCTTCTTATGTCTCTCTCTCTTCTCTTCTCTCTCCTCTTATTGTCTCTGCTCTCTCTTCTCTCTCTCTCTTCTTATGTCACTCTCTCTCTCTCTTTCTCTCTTCTTATGTCTCTCTCTCTTCTCTCTTTCTCTCTCTTATGTCTCTCTCTCTTCTTATGTCTCTCTCTTTCTCTTATGTCTTCTCTCTGTCTTATGTCTCTCTCTCTTCTCTCTCTCTCTCTTCTTATGTCTCTCTCTCTTCTCCTCTTTTCTCTATGTCTCTCTCTTCTCTCTCTCTCTTCTTATGTCTCTCTCTCTTCTCTCTCTCTCTCTTCTTATGTCTCTCTCTCTCTCTCTCTCTCTCTTCTCTTATCTCATCTCTCTCTCTCTCTCTCTCTCTCCTTCTTATGCTCTCTCTCTTCTACTGTCTCTCTCTCTTATGTCTCTCTCTTCTCTTCTTATCTCTCTCTCTCTCTCTCTCTCTCTCTTCTTTATGTCTCTCTCTCTCTTATAACTTAAAATTCTAAGTTGAAAATCTTTGACTCACATTGTCAAATTAATATCAACATGAAATATTAAGTTGTTTTTTCAGTGGTGTCCTTTATTGTGGGCAGTATTAAGGTACACCTGTGGCACTAATCATGATGTCAGATCAGCATCTTGATGTGGCACACCTGTGAGGTGGGATGGATTATCTCAGCAAAGCAGAAGTGCTCACTATCACACATTTAGACAGATTTTGTGAACAGTGTTTGAGAGAAATGGTAATATTGTGTATCTGGAATGAATTTTAGATCTTTAAGTCTCATGAAAAATGGGAACAAAAACAAAAGTGTTGCGTTTATATTTGTTGAGCATAGAAGCTCATGTGTGAAGTGTTGGTTTCGTTCACACGTGGCTCATGTTCTGGCGGAAAAGACAACTCACACATTATATTAGAGTCACGTTTGTAGTTTTGTCACTTTCTTCTTCAAACGTTTTAGAATGACATGTGCACTACAATACTACTGCAGAGTAAAAGAGTTGGATAAAATATAAAATACATTTCACAAAGAGACCATAAGGGTTTGATTCAATATGGCCGCCACTTTGAGTCATAGCTGTGCTCATAAGTGCATGGCTCCATTATATAAAGCTATTCTCACAATAAAATGTATGCACTGCAAAAAGGAAAATCTAACTGAGATAAAATGACTTGAACTAAGCATTAATCTTAAAAGACTCAATTTAAATTAGTTTCACTTAATAAGTCCAAGTCTCCCTAAGATTGTTTGACTTGTTTGAAGATATTCTATCCTGATAGACCTGTATATAAAGATAAAAACTTATTTTAAGCAAATGTGTGTTTGTTTTAAGCCATAATTACTTGAATCAAGAAAATATTTGATTACAAATCTTGTCAAAACTACTGAAACTAGCATTTTCTGCTCAAAAAACCAGGTTAGTCACATGTTCTTACTGCACTGGCAGATTATTTCACTTTGAAATAAGACATTTTACCTCAAAATAAGCTAAATGTTCTACTTTTTTTGAAAGGCATTTTTTGCATTGTGTTTCTATATAGGGAGGTTGGCCGTGTGGTCACATGGTGAGAAGAATAATTGGCCACAGAGGAACAAAAATACAAAAGATGGATACGAGAGGCTATTGAGATCAGGAAGCGGAGCCACACGGACCATCAACAGAGATGAAGGAGCTTTCAATCTAGCTCACACATGGGACTCACTTCTCCAGAGACCACCAGGCGGGGGCAGGCGTGGCCAGTTGGACAGATCTGTCAAATTGGCCACGCCTGCGGAACATCTTTTAAGAGACACACGTCACAACATCAGACGTCACTCTGACGAAGGCGGAAGTCCTGCCGCCGAAACTGTCAGGTACGAGCTATAGCTTATTACAACTGTCTTATCAGAGAAAAATACGATATAGTAATCAAAGTTAGACAGAATGAATTTACCAAGCGTGGCACATGGTGATCCTGTGACGTGTTGGTTGGTAGAAGTAGTTAAAACGTATTGGTGGCAAGCTGAACAAACACGAAAAAAAAAAAAAAAAAAATGTTTGTCTCTTGCAGTGTGACTCGGTGCTAACAGGTTTGATAAGAACAATCCATAGAGCTCTACCGTGTTCAGAAAAAAACTACACCAAAAAGAAAGCTTTGAATTTCTGCAATTAGATCCCAATGGGAAAAACATTGAGAGCTAGTTTTTTATTGTTATCCCCCACATACATTCTGTTTCCTCACAAACACTCGGTCTATAAGCTGTTAGTGTCAGAGTGAACAATGACAGAGTTGCCTGATGTACTACACTTTTATCGTCTCACTGGTGTGGGTGTTAGGTGAACCTGGAGTATAATCGTGGGTTTATGTTTTTTTTGTGGAACCCAAAGCAACGCGTGTGCACCACTCGCACATGTGTTTCCTACCCGCGTTCATTCCAAGTGTGCACTTCTGGCAGCCATCTTGTGTAGAGAGAGTCTAAAGACCCCAGACAAACCAACAGGAAGCTGAACTGTTAATTGACCTATGTCCTTAAAGACTTTGATAATTGAACCTTTTTGTATTTGGTTATTTATGATCAGACAAATCAGAAATTCAAAGAAAAAACGCCCCAAACAGGCAGGTGCAGTGCTCTGTTTTATTACGACCATAAACATTCAGTTATTTTCATTAATATGAATTGTGTTCCCATGTTTTTACATTATTTTCCATCAGTACTTTGCTGCCTCTCCTCACAAGATGGCCGCCGCAGCAGGCACAACAACAGGTCCCAGCTTCTCTCCGATCAGAAGAACTCAATGACAAGAATGAGACGTCACACCGAAGGAGCGTACATTCCACTGGGTTCCATGTAGTCCAGTTCATCTTGAGTCTGCACAACGTGAGAACCTGAGAGAAACAACACACTTCAGGTTTTAGGTCGTAATTGTAGAATGTGCATGTTTGTGTCGCAGATATGCGTTTGTTGTGGGCATGTTAGCTCTTGGTTAGCTGCGATTAGCACTGCACCAGTTGTAAAGAGCTTTATTAAACATTTACAAGTGAGCAAGTTCTCAGGTAAGTTCAGTAACTCAAATCCAACAGTGAAAACATCAGACTTTCATTGCTCCAGCTGCACATCTTTTATGTACAACTGTTTACTGTGTGTCTTTCTTTCTTCTTTCTTCTCTCTCTCTTTCTTTTCTTTCTCTCTCTCTTTCTTTCTTTCACTCTCTCTTTTCTTTCTCTCTTTCTCTTTCTCTCTCTTTCTCTTTTTCTTCTTTCTCTCTTTCTTTCTTTCCTTCTTTCTTTCTGTCTTTTGTCTTTCTTTCTTTCTCTCTCTCTCTTTCTTTCCTTCTTTCTTTGTCTTTCTCTCTCTTTCTTTCCTTCTTTCTTTCTCTCTTTCTTTCTTTAAGGTGCTCGATACATCGCAGACATGGGCTGAGAATATCAGATTTTTAAATGTTAAAAAGGGGGGGGGGGACCCCCAAGGCCCTGTTTCTTGGGCCTTTTTGCCCTGTTCAAAGCCCACTTGGGGATCCGGGTATCCCAAGTGGGCTTTGAACAGGGCAAAAAGGCCCAAGAAACAGGAGAAAAGGGAGACGGAAACGGAGAAGAGGAAAAATGGGGTTTCGATCCCTTATGTGTCAGGTCTGTCTGAGAAGTTACAGAGAATTTTCAGACAACATGACATCCCTGTTTTCTTTAAACCGGTCAACACATTAAGACAAAAATTGGTTCATCCTAAAGACAAGATGCCTATAGAGAAACAGAGCAATGTAGTGTATTCTATTCGTTGCAGTGAAGAGAGCTGCAACGAACACTATATTGGGGAAACCAAACAGCCACTTCACAAAAGACTTTACCAACACAGAAGAGAAGCCACAAGTGGTCCCCAGTCAGCTGTACATCTGCATCTTAAAGCCACCAAGCATAAATTTGAGGACAGTGAGGTTAAAATTCTTAGCAGGGAGAAGGGATGGTTTGAAAGAGGTGTAAAAGAAGCCATCTTTGTGAAAAAGAAAAAACCCATCACTAAACAGGAATGGAGGCTTAAGATACAACCTACCCGGTGTGTATTAGGGGTTGCACGACTAGTGAATTTAGTAGTCGACTAGTCGAGAGCGTTAGTCGCGTCGACTTCGACTAGTCGATGACGTCATTAACAAAAACAAAGATCCAAAGGCACGATGATTTTGCCTGGGTAATTGTTAGAAACGGCTTATTTATACTGACCATATTATCAGAAAACATTAGACGTACTTAATGCCCTGTAATAAAGCTGAACGTAGGCTCTTTGATTTTACATAGGCCTACAATAAGAAAAAAAAGCTAAATAAGCCTATTTGTGCGTGCGCGCGGGGCGGAGGCTCTCGCTCTAGACAGTGGCTTGGATTCAGTCTGCACACACACTCTAAGCTGTGGGAAGTTTGGTCAGTGCGTTTTGAACAGTGAAGGAAACACAAATCACACACATCACTCATCACTCTTTACCTCTCGTCTCCTTCTCCCACAAACCGCGCTGTAAACTTAAGACCAGTTTAGATCCACAGACTCGGATCCAGGGGGACGATGTGCGCTTGGAGACGGCCTGGTCAGGGGCGCGTTTGGAGGCGAACGGTCTGAGCGCTTTGAGCCGGGGTGGCAGCGTGCATCAGGCGCCTGTGGTGTTTGGCTAGACGTAGAGGGAGCGAAACCGCGGGTCCTGAGCGCTTTTGAGCCGGGGTGCAGCGTGCAGGTGTTCCGTGCGCCTATGCAAGGCAGGGGTAGTCTAACAGCGCGCTCCCAGTGTGGCCAAAGCGAAGGGACAAAGCATCCCGGGGTGGAAGAACAGCGCGGGGAGAGACGTAGAACGGGCCGGGGGAAAAAGACGGACGAGTTGCTGACATTTATGTGTTAGAAATGCAAGTGTAAAAGAGCTTTTTCTTAAGCCAACCTCTGATTTAATTATTCTTCGACTAGTCGACTACCTCTCAAAGTAGTCGCGGGGGACCTTTATAGTCGACTAGTCGACTAGTCGACTAGTCGGTGCAAGCCCTAGTGTGTATAGTAGCATTCTTACCCCCTTGGTCTAAAGGGAAAGAAAAGTAGATAGAGCACAGTCTCCAGGACTTATGTCTACAACAAGATCACCAGTATGCTACTGTATCTTGTTCACAGGTAGCCAGGGCAATTTACCAGTGAATTAGTTAAGGGAGCTTGAAACAGTCTAGGCAGGCCCAGTCAGAACAAAGGAAAGGAAGCTGAGAACAATGAAGAGGAAGCAGAGAACAATGAAGAGGAAGCAGAGAACAATAGAACAATAGAAACAGGATAGGAAGCTAGGGCTTACCAACCAGTTTTAGGAACAGGTTTCAGGAACAAGTTTGGGTGGGTTTAGCCCCTCCTAGGGGGAGGGCTTATCTTAGTATATAAATACAGCCAGTCTCAGTCTACTTCCATCAGATTGAAAATGACTTTCGGATGAGAGTCGAAACGTCTTGATCTTCGGAAACACTGTCCAGATGACTACTTTGAAGACTTCTACTATTAAGCTAAGATGACAGATTTACCTTCCTTCTTTGTGGAGCAGAAAAAGCCCAAAACCACCACCACAGTCCCCACGACGAGACCACAGAGAGTCGACACTGGCATGATCTTCCACAGTTCAGATTCACACTGTCTGTAATCTGAAACACAGCACAGAGTCTGGACTAAACGTGGACCAGAGTCAGGACTAAAAAACCAGAGTCAGACTAAAGTGGACCAGAGTCAGGACTAAACGTGGACCAGAGTCAGGACTAAACGAGGACAGAGTCAGGACTAAACGTGGACCAGAGTCAGGACTAACGTGGACCAGGTCAGGACTAAAAACGGACCAGAGTCAGACTAAACGTGGACCAGAGTCAGGACTACGAGGACCAGAGTCAGGACTAAACGTGGACCAGAGTCAGGATAAACGAGGATCAGAGTCAGGACTAAACGTGGACCAGAGTCAGGACTAAACACGGACCAGAGTCAGACTAAACGTGGACCAGAGTCAGGACTAAATGTAACAAGTCAGGACTAAACGTGGACCAGAGTCAGGACTAAACGTGGATCAAGGACAGTCAGGACTAAACATGGACCAGAGTCAGGACTAAACATGGACCAGAGTCAGGACTAAACGTGGACCAGAGTCAGGACTAAAAACAGACCAGAGTCAGGATAAACGTGGACCAGAGTCAGGACTAAACGTGGACCAGAGTCAGGACTAAACACGGACCAGAGTCAGGACTAAACATGGACCAGAGTCAGGACTAAACGTGGACCAGAGTCAGGACTAAACGCTTGAACAGTAAACGTCAAACAAATGCAGTCTTACCTTGTCCTTTAGTCAATGAGAGGAGATCTGTGAATAAAAACAATGTTTTTTAGTAAAGTCTTGTAGAATACATGGTCCACACACACCAGGTTTAAAACACAACACCTGGTCCATTTGGAGGAATCAAAATATTATCAAATATAAAGTTTGTATATGGCTTTTTTCTGAGCTGGGGATGAAAACTCTTGTGCAGTTTGGTCTTTAATTTAAAAAAAAAAAAAGAAAAAAATTGAGCTTGTAGATGTCAGATCATTTTATTGTTGAATTTATAATTATTTTTTTTGCCTTTGAGGTACAAAAAATATAGTTTATCAAAGTGCCTACTTCATTGACGTAAAAAACAGTGCCGGCTCCAGCCCTGTTGGTGCCCTAGGCAAGATTTCTATCAGGAGTCTAAATAAATTTGTATTTAATTGAAATGGATTTATCACCTCTGGCTTAGCAGGATAGTGTTCTCTCCAATTGTATCCAGGGTCTTTGGGCTGTGAATGATCAGACCCTCGTATCTCAGCATCTCAGAAGCATCAGCAGGCGCCCCTCCTCACTCTGCGTCCTTAGCATTTGCCTATACTGTCTGTATAACGAGCCAGCTCTGGTAAAAAGGGAACGAAAACGTGCTTATCGTAATCTTAAGTGACTACTTATCGATATTAACCATGTGTCAAAGGATGTATGAGAGGAAGTCGTCAGATTTAAAACCTAAATAGTGTTTGCAGTGTAAAAATCTCCAACTTTACTTTTACTTCTGCTGCAGCGGAAGATTTTCCAGAGAAATATCTTGAGAGGATGGCCTTATCACCGACTGAAACAACAGAAGTTTCATCTGATCCACTTGGACCTGTGTCGTCTGTTCAACTGCACCTGCTCCTCCAGCTAAGACCCTGACAGAGCCAACCACATCATGGAGATGTCCCTGAGGCTGTTCCGTGGTCCAAGCTTCAAACCTGGGGCGACAGAGCCTTCCCATCGCTGCCCCCACCCTCTGGGACAATGACTGCACCCACCTCACCACTTTCAGGAAAAATGTCAAGACCCATCTGTTTAAATGTGCTTTAATATTTGATTAATGTTTTAATTACCAACTGTTTTTATGTCTTGTACCTTTGTTTAACTGCCTTTGACTGTAAAGTGTCTTTGAGTGTCTAGAAAAGCGCTATAGAAATAAAATGTATTATTATTATTATTATTATTATTATTATTACTTTACCTTTAACATGCTTTATGTTTGTTCTTTATTGTACAATCCCTGCGGTGGTTTGATTGTTCTTTATCTGAACTGAACTGAGACACCACGGTCCGATCATTCAATAGTTTTATATAAACATGCAGACAGTTTAACTAAAGAAGTAAAAGATACTCACCGATGCAGAAGAAGAGCAGCAGACACACAGACATGACGGACATGTTGAGAGGCCGGAGCACAGTGACACATCTGCTTCTACAAGTGAGAGGAAACCCACAGCCCACACACACTTCCCCCACTGTTTTACTCATAAATATTAAGTATTCTTTAAAACAGCGTTAAAATGTCAGGCCTTGCACTGAAAAACAAAGAAGCAGTTGCTAATTTCAAGCATTTTGACTACCAGTAATTTAACCTTGATTTATATTTATTATATTGATCAGGGGGTCACCAATAAATTATCATGGAGGTCCAGATTAAAAAAAAAATCAACAAGTGAAGGTCCGGAACTTCCGTTTTATTTTGTTCAATTTTCAGCAACTGTTACAAAAATAACCTGTGCATTTTAAACCATGGAAGATTATAGAATACAAACATTTCCTTCAATAGAAAACCAAGAAAACAAAGTGCTTGTTCATTAGAATCTCATATAAAACAAAGTGCTTGTCATTAGAATCTCATATAAAACAAAGTGCTTGTTCATTAGAATCTCATATAAAACAAAGTGCTTGTTCATAGATCTCATATAAAACAAAGTGCTTGTTCATTAGAATCTCATATAAAACAAAGTGCTTGTGGATTAAAATCTCATATAAAACAAAGTGCTTGCTACATATAAATACACAGCACTGAACTTTGATAACACTGCTTTAAACATTCACAAATCATTTGAACTGACATGTTGCTTTTCTTTAATGAGAAAAGTAAGCCCTTTGTTGCTGTCAAGCATTCTAAATCTTGGGCTGAATATTGTTAAAGTATAAAAGCTCCCTGCTTTCACTTGTTCACTCTCTCACTTCCGGGTTTCCGTGGGCGGCTGGTCCGCACCACGTTTGGTCTCACTATGGCGTCTACAGGTAAATTATTCTGCTTCTTTAATTCAGATTAGTTTGCGCTGCCTCTAATGTTAGTTCCTTTGCAGTCTGGTGAGTGGTTGCAGCCTCGCGGCGCACCGCTCTCTGTACGTGTCTCCACGCATCGCTTCGACCGAGTGCAGTCTTGAGGAACCAGAGCGTTTGTTGTAGCCGGCGAGTGGCAGTCAGAACCGCGGCTGGAGTCCTTCAAAGCTGGTTTATAGGTTGTTCAGGCCGAGGCGGATGGCGTGCAGCGGTACGTTGCTAACACGGGGTAAAGCAGCAAGTCTAATTATTTCTTGTAATTAATAAGCATTTTATTTCAGGTCCGGCAGCCCAACCACCATCTTGTTCCTCATCTTGTTCCTCCTGTCTTCTGCTTTGCTCGTCTTGGTCCTCTCTGTTACTGGTACTGTTCATGAAGTAAGAACAATGTGACTGGGTATATGTGAAGTAACTAAAATGGACTAGTGAAACAACTTAAATGGACTAGTGAAACAACTGAACTCAAGGGTGGAACTGAATGATGTTGGAAATGTGACATAATATGTGAGTGAATTGTGCAGAACTTAAGAACAACTAAGAACAATTTTTAAGTACAATCTAAGATAAAGAAAACTTTGCAAAATAAAAGCAAATGTGATTAAAATGGAACATGCCTCTGCCAATGTTTAAACGAACCTGTGTGCCTTAGTTTAGTTATAGTTATTTTATTTTATTGCCCAGGGGAAATTCCTGGGCTGGCGTTGTTGGTTTTTGTTTCATTTTTATTATTTTACAGCTAAAATATAATTTTACTACAACTTTTATTTATTTTCAAGTCTAAGACCCCACCATGCCACACATATGAAGGTGGTCATTGGTGAGCCTGGAACGGTATTTGTTCTTAATTATGTTCATTGTGGAGAAAGCCGCTTCACAGCAATATGTTGAGCCAAACATACTCAATATGTACAGGGCTACCTTTTTTAGTGTTGGAAAAGGTCTTTCTGAAACTAAATGGATCCAAAAAGACTCCAGCATCACTTCCTACTTGCTCTTTCAGCACTACATCTGATTGGAGAGCTGCAAGTTCCATCTGGATAAGTCCTGCATTTGCCCACACGTCATTGGCTTCTCTGGGAAACCTCCTGATGTCAGTGATAAGAAATGGATTTTGAATGAACAAACTAAGTTGCTCTCCAAAGTTGAAACTGTCAAAACGTTTTCCAAAATTGGCAATAAGTTTCTCACAAAATGTTGGAAGCGGCATTTGTCTCCTTCAACTTGGCCTTTCACAGTTGGGAAGTGAGTGCATTCTCCCTGCAGGTCTTCCTTGAACAGCTCCCAGCCAGACATTAGATCACAGACAGAATTCCTTTGCCCTGTAGTTTTAAGTTAAGTTGATTCAGGTGTGAGGTTATATCAACCAAGAAAGCAACACAGTCCATCTTTTCTTTGTCATCCAAGAAGATCTGAAATTGTGTTGCTTTTTGTGTCTTCAGCTGCCCTAAAAAGGCTGTGATTTCCTTTCGAACTAACCAGAAGCGCTCCAATACTCTGCCTTTGCTGAGCCATCTTACATTGTTGTACAAAAGAAGGTCATCAGCATTTGCCTCAACTTCTCTGAGGAACTCCCTGAGTAGGCGATGTTGAAGGGATGAAGATGCTCTGAGGAAGTTTATCATTCTCATCATTGTGTTCATCACTTCAGCATATTGATCTGAGAGTATGGCACATAAGACAGTTTGGTGTATTATGCAGTGATAAGAGATAAGTTCAGGGTGCTCCTCTTTCATTCTAGCCACTGCTCCTTTCTCTTTGCCTATCATTGCAGGGGCTCCATCTGTAGTTATTGAAACTACTTTTTTCAGCTCCATACCCCTTTTTAGTTAGAAGCTGCTTTAAGGCCAGGTAAATATCCTCCCCTCTTGTACTGCTCTGCAGAGACACTAGCCCCAACAAATCTTCACAGATTCTGTTTTGATCTTTGTTAAAGAATCTTACAAAAACTGAAAGCTGGGCATTGTCTGTAATGTCAGTGGACTCATCAACTGCCAAACCTATGCTATCTGCTTTGTGAATAGTCTCTTTAAGTTGGGACAATAGATCGTTTGCTAATAGTATGTTGTCCGATTTGGTGATTTGATATTTTTTCACACAACTCTTCCTTTTGCTTTCCATCAAACAAAGTTTCAGCCACGGTGGTCATGCAGTTTTTGACCATCACTCCATCACTGAATGATTTTTTATGTTGACCCAGTATCCACGTAACTCGAAGAGAACACTCTGTGGCACGTTGTTGTGCAGTGAATGAATTGACCATGATTCTGGTCGAGCGTTCATATCTTGCACGTAATTCGCTGATTTTTTGTGTCCGAATTGCTGTTTCAGGTGGGTAAGTTTGGGAAAAAGTGCCGTGCTTGGTTTCAAAATGCCGCTTAACATTGCCGCTTTTTATGACAGCGACTGTTTCTGAACAAATCAGACACACGGGTTTTGTACTACCGTTCTGTTTTCTGTGTCCACTTTTCTCTTTTTTGAGCATGCCATACCTTCTGTTTGCTAAGCCGAGCCGCTGCATCTGTGTGTGAATCTGTGCGTCTGAAAATAGATTTCGGCACCTTCCCCAAATACGCTAATTTCATTGGCTGACCCCCGCTGTATGTGGCTTTACAGTGATATCGTTTCGCTGACCACCGCGGTGAAAGCAATACAATGCGTGAACTAAAACTTAACAATTTCATTCAAAAGGCTAAAAAGGGTGCTGGTCCGGATTGGCTCGCGTCTGGGTCCGGATCCGGACCGGAGTCCGCCTTTCGGTGACTGGGCTTTAAAGAGTTAAAGCTATCATCATCTCATTTGTAGAGATTCAAACTATTATGAATGACGGATCATTACCATAGTGGTAGTAACCTTTCTATTTACAATAAACTGTTTTTTAAGCATGTGACAAATGATATTTTAGATTCGTGACAAAAGGATATAGTTATTCATAGCAAAAAAAAATAATAATAATAAAATATATATATATATATATACACTCAAAACATTTTAATTTTCAAAAATTCCATAGAAAATGAGTACATTTGAAAAAACAGGCTAGCACCATGATTTTAGTCCACAGTAAGCTGAAGACAGGTGAACAAATGTCTTGGTTTGGCTTGACTGGTTGTGAGAACAATAAAGAGTGCATTACAGGGTCGTTTATTCACACAAAATCATGTTTGAAACTCAGAGTTGACTTTTACCGCTGGTTAACTGTGCTCAAGTCTTCTCTATAAAAGGCACCAGAATGAAGCCAAAAACACACTTCTTCACGATGCCATGATTGTCGCAACAAGAGAGGGATGGAGCTATTGGCTGCTCCAAGCTGGACAGTGTTGTCTTGCTGTCTCCAGGGTGTTTGGAGTCACCGCTCTACCATTAGTCGTCTTGTGGAGCGATACCAGGTCACTGGTTCCTCTAACGACCGCCCTCGTACTGGTGGCCCCCGTGTAATGACCGCTGCACAAGACCGCGCCAACCGCCCTGCACATCTCCGTGACAGGTTCAGCCGCCACCAGGGCCTCAGCCGAGACCATTGGGACACACCACAGGCCAGTGTTGGCCAGAACCATCCGTAATCGCCTCCATGCTGACCTGTATTCGACCATATTGGCCATATGTTGGATCAGTGCTTTCTCCCCAACATCGCCGAGCTGGGGTCGAATGGTCCACTCACGTCATCGTTGGACTTTGCAGAGGTGGTCCCAAGTTGTTTTCAGTGGCAAAAAAAGGTTCCAGTGCTTCAGAGCAGATGGCCGAGATCGGGTGTACATGACACAACAGGAGAAACTCAGCAGCAGCTGAGGGCGGCACTGGTGGAAGAATGGGCAGCAATTCCACAGGATCAACTCAGACACGACTGCCGATCCATGAGGCGACGAATAACTGCTGTCCAGAAGCCAACGGGGGTCACATGAACTATTGACAGTATAATGAAATTCCTGTCACTCTTGGTTTGGGGGTTGCTCTATTGTTTGGTTGTGTTATTGGACTCCAAAATGTGTAAACGCCACAAGAGTTGGTCTAAGGATTAGAAATGGATGTAGGGTTCATATGAAATAGGCGGATCTCAAAAAGAAAATTATTCTGCCCCCCAAAAACTCAGAAAACTGAGTCTTGCGTTTCTTTTTTCCTTGAGTGTATATATATATATATATATATATATATATATATAATATATATATATATATATATATATACTCTTGACCACCATCTGGACATCATATTCTACAATATGAACCTATTTTACCAGGTAGGTCCATTGAGAACCAATTCTCATTTTCAACGACGACCTGGCCAAGAGACAGCAATCATAACATACAGTATAAAATCCATACAGACATAGACAAACAGCAACTTTAAAACGTTATCTAATCGTGGCTTCTAACTCTCCACCTTTCTCGTCTATTCTGTCCATGGAAGTATAATTAGAACTGGAAGATGAGCCCAAGATGGCGGCCCGTTGTTTTCAATGGCTTGTGCTCAGTGGCGCATTGATGCCGAAAAAGATTGTTACTTCCGCGCTCTTTCCTGAATGCGGGCTAGCGCCTCCCACTGCCGTGACGTCAGAAAAGTGACAGCGTGATCAGTTCTGACCAATCAGAGCGATGGTGGCCTAAGCGGGGGGAGAGCGGCGGAGGAGCGGAGGGGAGCGGAGAGAGCGCGGGCAGAGCGGGAGGCTAGGCTAAACCCCGTTTAAGAGTTTGGGGCATCGAAAAAATTGGAAAATTTATGTAGTGAAACTAGAGAGAAATATCTTCAAAATGAGACCTTAGTTAAAGCTGTAGGTGCCGTGTCCGCGGAGCAATAGCAGTTTGAAGTGCCGAAAAATGCATTGACGGTCTATGGGGAAATTTTTCTTGGGCCCAACCGCTGCAGTACCGCGGAGCGGCCTGATCGCCACTCGCATCAGGAAAGAGGGGGCGGAGCCCAATCCAGATAATATAATACATCCATGATTCTGTCGCCTTATGCTGTTTCTATCTAGATCTTCTATCTAGATTTCTCAAATGACCCCATCTGCCTGCTATGCTTCCAAAGCAGCAAAATTGACTTACCTCGTCTCTCAGTGCGATTGGAAACATTGTTTTTATTATTATTTTTTATCCATCAATTAGGCTGCAGTAATTTTTGCTAATTAAGGCATTGTTTGAAACAAGCTTTATTAAAGATTCATCTGACCTCTGCAAGGTGAAACACAGAACAGCGAGGACAGATAAAGCTTCATAATTTGATAAACAGAACCAAAATAGAAACTAAACTTTTGTGCGAGGCACCACTCACCAAAGTGAGAAATAATTGATTCTAAAACAAAATTTTTTAATTTAACAATGTATTAATTCATTAATTAATCTGAAAGTTGTAATTCTTTTCACATTAACATTGACTCCATTCTGAAATTTATTCACGCACTAAACCAAAATAAGTTGTGGTTTATGACGATGTATTGACCAGAAATGTACATACAGTGTTTAAATTAAGTCTGCAAATGAGTTTCCTTGCTGTTTCCTGTTTATCTAAACCTATTTGCATTAATTGTGTCTAAACCAGCCAAATGTGACAGTTTTCATACAACCAGAGTTGAAAATGGCTGAGTCCTTCTGTCTCCAGGTTGAAGAGGTCACTTTGTGAGAAGTAGGGCTGCTTGCTGCTCCAGCACATGGTGGCTGAGTAGAATGTTGCATAATGTCCATTTGCTTGAGTTTGACTCGATGTCCACATCCCCACAAGTATGAAGAAAATGTGAAGTTTAGGGCCCAGAGGAATGTCTTTGTCCTTCCAGCTACTTGATACTTTATTGGATATTCTCAAAAAGAAGCGGTTTTGGCCCTCTGTGTCTTTTTGGCTCTTTGTGTGACTTACAAAAAATTTGGGCCGAGGGCTAAGTGCTGTCCTTTTGCTCAATTTTTCTGCACCTGAGGCCCAATGCCTGTTCTTTCGGTGCACATCCATAACAAAGGAACTCCATGAGAGACATTTCTAAAAGGCTTTCATTTCATAGACTCAACCAAGAGTGAACAAGGCGGAACTGAGAACGGATCTGAGACTGGATGAGTTGGCAAAAGTTCCTCCCACTTTGACGGGAAAATTGTCCAACCAGTGAAGTCTGAGTGTGTTCAGGTTAATATCAGACGAGAGCAGTTGGAGGTTGTGTGTGAGGCCTGATATCCTCAGGTCTGACCATTGTCCCTCAGCTTCTATACAAAAGTCTGAGCAGTTCATGAGGCACATTACACAACATGCATAGTATATATACATTATTAATATTGTCACACATTTTATATGTCAATTCATCCTTTCATTCATTTTCTACCGCTTAATCCCGTTAGGGGTCGCGGGTGACTGGAGCCTATCCCAGTGACTTTGGGCCTAAGGCGGGGAAACACCCTGGACAGTGGCCAACTTGTCGCAGGGTTAGACAGACAAACATTCACTCTCTCATTCACTCACTAAGGGAAATTTACAGTGATGCCCAATTAACCTAAACATGCATGTTTTTGGAGGAAACCGGAGAAAACCCACGGTGACACGGGGAGAACATGCAAACTCCACCCAGAGAGATCATGAGATGTTGATATGGTCCGACCCGGGAGTCGAACCCACGACCTCCTTATTGGGAAGCCAGAGCTCTAACCACTCTGCTACCGTGCACGTCAATTCATCCTGTGAAAACAATTTTTTCTGACTTAGTCAATCTTCAGTTTGGTGTTGCTGAGCTTGAATTGTGTTTTAGGGGGAAGGAATTGAAGTATCTTTGTGTTTCAAAGGACAATTTCAGCTTCCAATATTTGGACAAAAAGCTGAGACTTGAATTATCAGATGGGCAGTGAATTTTTCACTACAAGGCGACGGGGAACCCGCCTGTTCGAACAACTTAGAGCTTCACACAAGACGCTAATGACATCTGGCTGGACAAATGTGAATGTGGGCTTTATAAGCCATTTGGATATCAGAGCGGAGAACACATGCATTCTACTTTTGGTTTTTGTTCTTGCTTATGGAAAAATAACTATCGCAAATCACTCCTGTCTGTGAAAATTAGCACTGGGGTGTGAATGACTGACTGAAATGACATCAGAAAGTGGCACGGATAAGACTGGTTTAAACCTGGTTCAGTTCTGATAAACTGTTTCAGTCGCGGGACTGACAATGTGGATGAAGGATTTGTCTCTCTTGAACCGGATGTGTGGATGTGACCCTGAGTTTGCAGGGCTCATTGATTGACTGTCATCTGAGATAAATAAACTTAACATCAGTCACAAATAGATTGTAATAATTTATACCCACTAGGGATAGAAAATTGGTCGAAAACTTTGAACATTGTTCAAAGTATGCAGCGATTGAATTAATACACCAGAATCGATCAGTTTTGCTCATGTAGCCACTGACTTACACACACACTATAGCTGCATAGTACACACAATAATGACGATGTCATCCCTCATTCGTCCAGGAGTGATTCATTGTAGAAAGTTTTCAAAGTAGTCATCTGGACAGTGTTTCTGAAGATCAAGACATTTTGACTCTCATCCGAAAGTCATTTCCAATCTGATCAAAGACATAAAAATACAATAACAGCCATGATGTCTGAAGAAACAAAGGGTGAACTTGTGCCAAACCTGACTGAAGGTGCATCATTATGCTGCGTTAACAACTGATGGTCGACCTCTAAATATGGACATTAAATATGACTGTTTATTGTTCAAATGTTCATAAAAAAATACAAGTTAAGAGCACTAACAACAATGGCTTTGTTTATTTTTTGTCTTAAGGGGAAAAAAAAGTTAATATAGAAAAACTAACAACATTGAAGAAATTGGAAAAACGTGGCTGCAAAATTTGAAACTGAACCGTATTGTGACTTCTGTGAATCGTCCCATCCCTAGAGCCCACACAAGAGGACAGCTGGCAATAGTTCTGGTCTCTTACCCTGCACACCTGTTCAAGGCCAAGCCCCAGAGAACTAACTAAACATCCTTAGCTCAGACTTTACATAACATAGCTTCAGATGTTAGCTCCCCCATCCCTACATCATTCCATTGTTCCATTGCTGTGACCTCCTGACCCCCCTGACTCTTACAAAACTAAGACTTCCATCATGTGACCATGTGTTTTTTGTCTTTGTCATTGTAAATATATTCATGCTTGCCTCTATATTTCTATATTCCAAAAAAACCTGACATTGGCACCGATTTTATGGCGACCTATTGACCCTATTTTGTCCCGCCCACTTGGCTTGGAAATGCACTTCCTGTTTAGCTCTGTTAAGGTAGCTAAAGTGTTTGTTTGTCTGTCTTGTGGGGCAATTTTAATTAAATATAATGACAGTTAAAATAAAACCCATCGACTGAAATCTACAGGCTAAATGCAGCTAAACAGGAAGTGCACGTCCTAGAAAAGTAGGCGGGACAAAATAGGGTCAATATGCAGTGCCTGAAACCCAAATTCGTTTGTGTGTAATTTGAAAAGGACTTTGATTATGCTTGAAATATGTAAAATGTGCAATAAAATACATATTGCTTATTTATTTACTATTTATATTAATTGTAAGACAGCTAAAAATGCATATGAATTCACTAACTTGGGAATTGCCATAAATCAGACATTATCTTTCAAAAACCAAGCAAAGAAATAAGGAAATGAGTTTCATGTGGCTAGATGTGTAGGAGGAACTCTCACCTTTGCAGCTCACTTGACGTGGAGGGTCCGTTTTCTTATTTAATTTTTTTTTTTTTTGCCTTTATAAAAATCAACTCTGAAGCTCCCTGACATGCCATAGATAAAATCAAATGTAAACCCCAGGGCCGGCCCTAGCCCTTTTGGCGCCCTAGGCAAGATTCATTTGGACCCACCCCGCCCTCACCACCACTATATTTTTGTTCAATTTTTCTGAATTTACTACTGTACAGGCCCATGATATCTATCACTGTTGAAGGCAAGGTCATGTTTGATTTTTTTTTTTTTTTAATGAAGAAAATAAATGCAATTTCCTATAATCTGGAGTATTTTTGACCAGTTAAAGTGCCTTTTACAATAGTAAAGTTATGCGTAAAGTTGTATTTTATTATGTAGCATATATCCTCATCAAGATCAAGTGTTTGGGGCCCCAAATTGTAATGTGACCCCAGCTGTTTGTGGTTATAACTCAATGAATATGTATCCTATTGACACGAAATAAAAACTGGCAAATAGCTTATGAGTGGTAGAACTTGATTTTCCTATTAGGGGTGCAATTTGGCGCCCTCACCACCAGATGGCGCCCTAGGCAACCGCCTAGTTTGCCTATGCCAGGACCGGCCCTGGTAAACCCTCTTATTTACAGTCAAATCAACCATTCTGGGATAGATCAGAATCCGTTTTCACTCTAAACTTTTAAATTAAAGATTACAATTTAATAGGAATTTTTAATGAGCTTCGCCTAAACTTTTTACCTGTTGTAAATATAAATGATAGTTTTCCATAAACCAAGAATAGGTTTGTGAAGCATGAAAATGACTGTATATTGACAAGACCTGGTGGTAGAACAGAGTCACACTGGGGAAATAAGAACATGCCATTTTCTCACTGTTATAACCAAGATATAAATAAACAGACAAGCAAGCTGACAGACAGAGAGGTGACAAAAGTTTCTGCTTAGGGAAGTGAGAATATGACATCAGAGTAAATGTGGTAGTTTCAGATGTGAAGTGTCAATATGAATGACACAGAAATGCAAACACAGCTTCAGTTTTTCAGACAAAATGTTTTACCTGCAAATCTGGCTGCAGCTAACAATTAGATAATCAATCCGTTGTGCAATTCTGTTGATTAATCGATTTTTGGAAATTTTAGGGCAGAACGCTCTGCAACATTAAAATGTCAATAATTTATATAATGTTTATTATCTACGTTTAGAGGAGAAGTAGACGAAGAGATTGATGTGAAAAAAGTTGGAGAAAAGTTTATTTACATTAAAAATAATGGGTGTTCAAAACGAGGGTACATTTTTGCACTCTAGGATCACAGGTGTGATTTTTTGTTAAAAACTGACTTTATGCAAAAACTATAAAAGTGACCAAATCAGTTTTGGGACTATTTTAGGGCACCACCAGCCTCTAAATATCCCACACCATGAAAATAAAAAAAATTGAAGTATGTTGAAAAAATCCACTTTTTTCATTTTTTCCTGATCAAAAATATGCTACTTTCTTACATACAAACAGCATTTAAGGGGTTAAAATTTTAACAATTTAAACAAATTTTATCATCTATGTTTAGAGGAGAAGTAGACGAAGAGATTGATGTGAAAAAAGTTGGAGAAAAGTTTATTTACATAAAAAATAATGGGTGTTAAAAACGAGGGTACATTTTTGCACTCACAGGTGTGATTTTTTTAAAGGGGTGCACAAGGGTTAAAATTGCACCCTTGTTTTGCTTATCATCATCATTGAGGTTCAAGCTGAGGGTTTTCTCAGCTCATAGCATGGTTTGAAGTCTACACCAAAGTCGTATTTTCAAAAGCATAAAAACTCAATTCAATTAAAACATAGCTTATAATAGCAGCGCTTTCTGAAAATAAAATTAGACAGCTGAGTACTGTCTGAAGTGAATAATAAAGAATTTTAGTTCTAGTTAGGAGTCAAGTGTGATTGGTTTACTCTGCACTCGAAAAGCCCGTCCTGGAAATTGGACCCCGGCGCTCTGATTCCAGACCCTTACGTCTTTGTAAAGTGTCTGTCAAGGGACTGGCTGCTCAGGCAAGGAGGATGCAGGCCATGTATTCTGACCATTTTGTTTCTCTGTGTTAAAACCCCGGTCCACGTTCACAAAATATAATGTCTGTCCTGTCATGTTTAAAATACCCACTACATTAAAGGGGCTGTACTGTGTAAGATTGAGAGGAATTTTAATGATCACATATAGTCCACAAACATTTAAATCATATTTATTCTTTACAACATGAATACTTAAGAGAGCACTGTTAACCAATCCACTTCAACTGTGATACATTTATACGTATTTGAAATGTTTTATTACGGGCCGGAATGTGGATCATTGACGCTAGATGGCATCATGCTTAATAGGCAAAATGCATGTGAAAGGATCACTTTGTTTGTTTGTTTTTCTTAATTAATGCCCCTTTAAGAGATGAAAATTTCCTGCCTAATAAAGGTCTTTAATAAGGTTATTAGCTCTGAGGCAGTTAATAGAATTTGTCCTTTATGAAATGGCCATTATTTTACCCTTTCCCATTTTACTACTAATGCTTTACATTGACAGCACCAAATTCCGAGTCTGATTCAAGCTAAACAAAGATGGCTGCTCTCACGGATGGGTTTCTGCTGCTTCTGATGCGGTTTGAGCAGAAATACAGAGTCATTTCTTTTTGAAGCAAGAGCAGTATGTGTGACACTTGTTCTATCTCAGGCGGACATTGGATACACTATTACGAGTTGTTGCTGTGATTGGTTAAGCACAAATAAGGTCGACTGCTCAACCAGTCAGCTCGAAGTATTTCACTAAACGCCCCACCTTTTCTCGAACGCTTTCAGTGATTCAAGTTTCAGATGGAGACTGTGGAAGAGCTCAAATCAGAGTTCAACACAGATTCATCTGGAGTGAGCCAGTGTGGTGGAAGGGAAGATGCATCCCTCCCCCCACTTGTTGATTGCGGTTGCACTGATTGCTGGGCGTCTGGTAGTCTTTTTAAGACTTGGTTGTTTGGAGCTCGTGCTCTCTTTGGCCTGATCATTCATCTCCTTTGGGTTCGTGAGCGCTGTGGCCAGCACAGCGAGGGCCTATCCTTCTCGGGTGCTGTGGACACTGGCAGGGTGTGAAAAGCACACAGTCCGCGTTGTTGGTTGCCCTGTGGATCAGGAAGAAATTGGTGCTTTCTAAGACCGGTAAGTTCATTCTCTGCCTCTGGTTGCGTTCCAAATTTATGTGGTGGTCTCATGTGTGCTTTTGCACGATAGTGGGACCAACCTGCACCTCTCCTGTCCACTGGGGAGCTTCCACTGGGTTTCCACTGATCGCGCTGGCTGTGCTGGCACCGCTCCTCCCACATCAGCTGCTCTGGATTTTTTTGGTGGTAACGTAAAAGTCCTCAACCACTGGTGCAAGGACCGGGTAAATAAATGTGTTCTTTCATGTCGATAAAAGTGTGTCAAGTTAAGAAGAAAAAAAAACATAATTGCTGTTAAAGTTGAAACCTTGACTAAAGTTACTAGATCAAAAGGACTGCAGCGAATTAACCTAGACTTCCAGTGGTATGGTGTATGAACTTATGGCTGGTAAAAACTTTAATCAACCACAAGAAACTGTAAACCAAACTTTTAACTCTACATACTGTATATTGGTCTATTTTTTGTGTGTTTTCTGTGTTTATATATTTTTCTTAGTTTTGTTTGCTAATTGCATGGTTTTGTTTGGGTTCAGTTTTGTTAATTTGCATGTCATTTTGTGTTTCATTTGAATATGTTTTTGCCTCTCTACAATGTACAAATGTTTTTAAAAAATAGTTTCTTTAAATAAAAATAATGATGGGGGGTCTAGTTTATAAACAGGGGGGGGGCAAAGCATTTCTATATAATCGTTAAGGATTTATAGATACAACTCGGCATATTGTTTATCAATCCAGTCTTAAAGGTGGGGTAGCTGATTTTCACACTGCAAACACAAATTAGGTTTTAAATTTGACTACTTCCTCTCAGAAATCCTTCGACACATGGTTAATATCAACATGTATTCATTTCAGTTGCATTTATCGCTTATAAACATCTCTTTACAAACAAGAAAGTGAAACTGGAGTGACCGCCCCAAGCTCAGCCAATCAGCTCATGATTAGAACTAAAATTCTTCATTATTCAGTTCAGACAGTGTATGTCTAATTTTTCACAAAGTGCTCTATTTAGTGTATACTTTTTAGTAAAAAGCACAACGTTTACAAATTTTAAACTAAAAAAGTTAGCTACCCCACCTTTAACAGTTCTAGTCTGGTTCTTTTACTCACAAAAAACAATAGCCTACAATATGGTATCATGTACCTACATTTTCAACTTTTACATAAAAACAACATATCTACTAGCCAACTTTGTGATATTATTTTTACATTATTATTATTATTATTATTATTATTATTATTATTATTATTATTATTATTATCCTATTCCTGCTAGTAAGCGATTAGGTAGTATTAGTATTTTTTCAATACTTTTTACAGTGTTAGTTTTACAGTGTACACGGCAGGAGCTACTTCACAGGCAGGATGCAAGTTTGACGCTGTTCTGTGATTAAAGCAGCCACAGTTTGTGTGTGATTTCTAAATTACGTCCCAAATAGGCGTTATACCGCGGACACTCGGCCCGTGTGTCACCGGTCCTCGCTGACGGGTCTTCTCTGACCTGCCGTGTCGGTGCGGGGCTGTTCTCTCTGCTTGTGTGTGTGTGTGGCACGGCGCGCTTACGCTGAACCGGAGCACAGCACCAGGCAAACACAAGCGGAGATAGAAAGACATGACCACGCAGCACTCGATCAGGGCCGTGTCGACCTCGTGCACGAGACAGATTTTATGAAACGCCTCAGTCAAGAGTCGGACCAGTGCTGAAGGGTCGTAGGATGGAATCTGGCATCACTGTTTCCTGTTGTCATCTCCGGTTTTCGACAAAATACTCACGTGTGTTTCTGTAATGCAACGGATTCATACATACTACGTCAGCTCACACGCTCTCTCTCAACCCTCGCATCACTCACCCAGCTGCGATCAGTCCGTATGTGTTGCTGTCAATCAAAATCTGTACATGCTCTATGGGCGTTTCCCACTTGCGAGCCTGTTTGGAGTACTGTGTGTTTTGACTCACTTTAAAGTATTTTTTGTATTGATCTTATTCAAATGAGTATCCATACACAGGGATTATCGGTCAATGTCGAATTTTCGCTCTGCTGCGCATGTCACCTGTGAGCCCGTTCTCACAAGAAAGCGTACATTTACCACGACATAACGCAACATGTAAATTAGGTATGATTAGCACGAGTTTACGGCTCTTTTGCTTAATTATAGTACGCATCACAGTTCCAGTTCATTTCAATGGTGGTTGTTAAGACGTGTTCTTATTTATGAATATTCATGAAATCCTGATTCTAATCCTAACCTGCCCCAAGCCCCAGACCTAATCTTACCTGAAGAAAACGTCCCCACGTCGCTTCAGCCAAAACTCGTGGCATTTTTACTCTTTTTCATATCGTGCTATATGTACGGCGTAACATAAGTACGCAAAAAAGGACCGATATCGTGCTAAAAATACGCTATTTTTGTGTCGTGCTATATGTTCGCCTTCTTGTGAGACTGTGTTGAAATTACGTATGATTAGCAGGAGTTCACGGATGTCCTGCGTAATTATGCCACTCGTCACAGTCCCAGTTCATTTCTATGGTGATTGGTCCCCACCCAAAACTCGTGTCATTTTTACTCTTTTTCATATCGTAGCTAAATGTACGGCGTAACATAAGTACGCAAAAAAGGCCTGAAATCGTGCTCATAATACCCTGTTTTTGTGTCGTGGTAAATGTACGCTTTCTTGTGAGACTGTGTTGCACCTGCAGAAAGAGAGGCTGTTCGTCTAGTTGGCTAGGGAAACTTCTTTAATAAAAGCAACGAAACGGGACTAGAGCAGCTGTATGAACCGGTCTGACAGACGTCTGGCTCCTGAAGCTTGAAAGGTCAATTTCATTCACAAATAATGAATTAGCAGCATAACTTTTGTTTTCTCAGTGACAAACTCTTAACGGAGCTAACAGCGGAGTTGGCGAGTGTTGCTGCTACAGCTAGTGTCAATCAGCTGCGCCTCTTTCTGCTAACCGGCTGCATGCGACATTAAATTAGTAGACGCGCAATCAGCAGCTCTGTTCAGTTGCTACAACTCGAACAGCTCAACGCCATATTCCTCCGGTAGATCAATGGTAGAAGTGTCACTTTTATGGATAAAACGAGCTAAAACAAGTGATTTCAGCAAAACCATGAGCAAAACAGACTGATTTGTGTCTTATGAAGCTTTTTGAAACAACTTTGGCGATGTGAAATTATATTTCTCAAACTATTATATTCTTATCCTGGATATGCTCCATCACTTGCCGATGCGACAGATGCTCCTCCAAAGAGAAGTGCAATGTAATTTGTTCACTTTTTGTTCACTAGTCACATGTAAAAGAGACGTTTGGTGTCATTAGAGCCTTAAAAAATGCATAAGTTCGCTAGCCGTTAGCAGTTTTATCCACACATTTTATCTACAATAAAATACTAAAAGGTTTGTAAACTCAACAATAACTTGTAAAAAGGCTCTGACGTTTGCTGAATGTGGTCGGTAGGTCTGTACAGCTGACACGTTCTAGATCTTTCATTATTCGCGTTTTTTGCGGGCTAATGCTAACGGCTACAGGAAAACAAACAGGAGAGCCGGACTAGCTTTAATCTTACCGGACTAGCTCAGATTGCTAAGTGTTCGATAGCATCGGAGTCCAACTGCGCCTCTACTAATTATATGTCTCTGTGCGCGTCCCCCGTGTTGAAAAACAAATAACCCCCAGTGTGTCCCACAAGTGTATGTAGAGATCATGGTGGTACAAGTGGCCCGTGTTTGAATAGATGTTCTTTCAGGCAATTTTTGTTGCATAAAAGTCACGTGCTGCCTCTACTGATCAAAAACATTGCTTATAAATTAGATATAACTTTTTACCTGTTTATTGCAGTGCTCCCAGCTTCAAGTATTATTATATCCCCATCAGTCAAATGTTTTAGACTACGCCATAATCTCCTCTACGAATGAGAAACACTCATCCCTGTTAGTATCTGATTTTTGATACTTTTACCTAAGTTGAGAAAACGAACGTTCTGAAGCAATACTGGCTAAAATCCTTTATTCAAGTTAGTTTGCTGGTGGACAAGTAATTGCACAACTGATTGATTAGCAGTCTACTTGTTAGTTGCAGCCAGATTTGCAGGTCAAACTTCTTTTTGCCTGAGCCAGAAGTTTCCTTTGAAAAACTGAAGCTCTGTTTGTGATTCTGTTTGAGCTGTTTGTCAAACTGTCATTTAGAAGTCATTAGCCAGTCTATATTTGAATCCTTAGCACTGACATATTCACACTTCACATCTGAAACTACCACCTTTACTCTGCTGTCATGTTCTCACCTCCAAAAGCAGAAAACCTTTGTCACAATCTATGGATCTATAATATAAGTGAAAAAATGACCCACATCCTTGTCCCCCAGTGTGACTCTGCTCTACTTCCTGGTATTTTCAATATATTTTCAAGCTTTTCTTCCCTAATTTATTCTTGACTCATGTAAAACTATCATTTACACCAGATAATAATCTACCAATTGAAGTTTTAAGAATCCGTGTATCATTCGTTCAATTGATTTTTAATTTCAAAACAAAAACAAAAAAGGAAAAGTTAGACCTTTTTTCCTTTTTTTGTTTTGATTCATAAAACAAATTACAATAAAACGGGTTGATTTTTGATTTTTCCATTTGGTTTCAAAATCGAAAAAACGAACATTGAAATACTGTCTCTAAGCGTGGTTTCTTTTTTTAATTTACCTTTATTTGTTTTGCGTGAACCGGAAGTTTGTCTCGGCCGGGTGATGTGGGCGGGAGCTCAGTCAGCAGTGCCAGATAAAAGCCTAAACTGGCGGAGACACGCTGCTACCTGGGCTTGTGTGCAGGGGAACTCGTTTTAAACTGAATGAAGAGAAGTGCGCTGCCCCGTACGTGTTTATATCACTGTACCCCGCCCGTTTGCACTGCGTCCTTACAATGTAGTAATAGTATAAATACGATGTGTTCACCTGTAAGTGATACTGGCACACTCGATAGAGCTTTGCGCTCTCATTCAAGAGGTCTGCAGATCGATCCTCACCACGTGAAATTTACATATTTATGTTGTTGATTATAATTTATTTATGTCACGTGATACAGCTTTATAGCAATTCATTTATGACAGTAGGACAGTCTCAGAGTTTACAGCAAAGACCAGAACAGACCAGAGCTCACAGACCAGAGCGAGAGACCATGCAAGAACCAGTGCAGGGATCACCTCTGGGGGCTCTCTTGTTTTGCTCTGGTCTGTGAGCTCTGGTCTTGGCTCTGGTCTTTGCTCTGGTCTGTTCTGGTCTTTGCTCTGGTCTGTGAGCTCTGGTCTAAATGAATTGCTATGAAGCTGTATCACGTGACATAAATAAATTATAATCAACAACATAAAAATTAAAATTTCACGTGGTGAGGATCGATCTGCAGACCTCTTGTACGAGAGCGCAACGCTCTACCGAGTGCGCCATATCACTTACAATTGAACACTCATCGTATTTATACTATTACTACATTGTAAGGACGCAGTGCAAACGGGCGGGGTACAGTGATATAAACACGTACAGGGCAGCGCACTTCTCTTCATTCAGTTTAAAACGAGTTCCCCTGCACACAAGCCCAGGTAGCAGCGTGTCTCCGCACTTTAGGCTTCTGGCACTGCTGGATGAGCTCCCGCCCACATCACCCGGCCGAGACAAACTTCCGGTTCACGCAAAACAAATAAAGGTAAATTAAAAAAAGAAACCACGCTTAGAGACAGTATTTCAATGTTCGTTTTTTCGATTTTGAAACCAAATGGAAAAATCAAAAATCAACCCGTTTTATTGTAATTTGTTTTATGAATCAAAACAAAAAAAGGAAAAAAGGTCTAACTTTTCCTTTTTTTGTTTTTGTTTTGAAATTGAAAATCAATTGAACGAATGATACACGGATTTTTAAGGGACCCAAGGTGTTGTTTGAGCTGAGGAATCTTGTATTTGGGAGCAATGATCAGAGTTTCGGTTTGTTTGCATTAAACAGAAGGTAGTTTGCAGTTAGACACTTGATGACAGAAGTGAGACAATCTAAAGCAGGGGTCCGCAACCACCGGTCCGCTGCCCAAAACCGGGCCGCGAGCCATCTGCTACCGGGCCCCAGAGGACCTTTAAAAAAGTTATTTTATTTTAATTTTTTTGGCTCCTTCCTTGTGCTTCACTATTAAAATATAGCACTACTTAACCCAATAAACAGTGAATACAAGAAAAAAGAGAGATACAAATATACACAATAATTAGTTCTATGCATTTGATGTTATTATTGGTGGTACCAAACCTCAACCATTCATTGGAAAAGAAAACTGTAACTGTACCAGTCTTACAAAAAAAAGGTTGTGGACCACTGATCTAAAGCATTGGTGAACCAAAAGTAAGGTTATTGACTGAACAGTTCAAATGCACATCATCTGCAATGTGTTAGGACACATCCTCAAAGGACACATCTGAGTAGGACACATCTGCAAAGGACACATCTGCATAAGACACATCTGCATAGAACACATCTGCATAGGACACATCTGCATAGAACAAATCTGCATAGGACACATCTGCTTAGAACACATCTGCATAGGACACATCTGCATAGGACACATCTGCAAAGGACACATCTGCATAGAACACGTCTGCGTAGGACACATCTGCATAGAACACATCTGCATAGAACACATCTGCATAGAACACATCTGCATAGAACCCGTCTGCGTAGGACACATCTGTGTAGAACACATCTGCAATGGACACATCTGCAAAGGACACATCTGAATAGAACACATCTGCAAAGGACACATATGCAAAGGACACATCTGTAAAGGACACATCTGCATAGGACACATCTGCAAACATGTGATAGAACACATGATCAATATAACAGAAACAGAACAGAACCCAGGACAGACCCTTGTGGGATCCCACATGACAAACTGAACCTATCAGACATTACGTTATTTACAGAAAAAATTAAAGGTTCTTTCCTGGATAAGAAATGAATGAATCAGAATTATTATTATTATTATTATTATTATTGTTATTATTATTATTATTATTATTATTATTATTATTATTATTATATTCCTCCTATGATCTCCAGTGTTTCCAGAGGAGCCGCTGCACCAGGAGCTGTGCTTGGCTGATGGTGCTTTCTCATCTGGCTCATTTCTACCTAGCCTATTGTATTGTATTGTAGGGTGTGTGTTAGTGTGGCAGGATTGTTTTTTTTAAAAAACACAAAAATATTCAAATAGCAAAATTAGAAAAATATGGAAAAAGGTACAAAACTAATCAACAGTTGCACATAATATTTCTTTATTGATTTGCATAAATAAATACATACATGGTTGTTTGACACAGTCTGTTTTTTAAAGGCACTCAAAATGTGAAGGTGAGACGAGGAATATAATCAGAGATGATAAAAGTACTGAAGTTCAAGTAAATGTAGAGTTACTAGTCTAAACAGTTTAAGTAAAAGTACATAGGTAAAACAGAAAGTTGTGTATACAGAGCAAAATGTTAATAAATATGTTTAATCTGACGTTTGTGAGTATTAAAGGTGATATGTGCAACATTTCTGACACCTTTTTGTCTCCCAGAAAAAAAATGTTTGACTGTATGGATTGAGACTTTGCTATCTCCATGGAAACAAGCAGGTTACGCCAAGCTACAGCTCAGAGCGTGATCTAAAACTAGAAAGCATAGACACGTTACAGTATACAATGGAATATTCTAGCAAAGAAATAGCACCTTAGAACGTCAACCAGAGGAGTTACATAGAGATGCAGAAAAAAAGTAAGAAAGTACTCTATTTAAGCAGTACTCATGAACTACACATGAGCCGGCTGCACACGTCGGAGAGGAGGTCACAGACAAAAGGATTCTCAGTCTGACAGTGGTTCATGTGTCAGAAAAACAAAGACTTGACAGACTTGTGGAGTGCAGCAGTGAGTGGGAGAACAGTGTGTGTGTCACGTGATCCAGCGCAGAGTGTTTTCTTTTAGAAAAGTCAAACAAGTTTATAAAGGAGCTGTTACACTCACACAAACTTGTAAAAGTCATGTTCTATCCATCTTATTTCACCCCACCCACTTATACCGTTACACACAGGTCTCGGTCAGCTCCTCCCCCGTTCATTTCATTGAAGTAAACAACCGAGAAGAACTTGCGACAAAATCATATTTCAGGTAGGTTCATTTTTCCAATTACGCTACAGTCGCGTGCACCAACAAATAAGCAAGGCATATTTTCTCTGGATCGCTTGAAAACGATCGTTAAAGTATTTAAATAATCGTTTGCTGGTCGGATGGCTGTGATAGACCGCAGTTAGCCTAAGTTACATTAGCCACAAACAAACATCAATGTACATGTTGTAATGATCACACACAGGGAATATACACATGCTGTACCTTGTTTGAAAGCTTAGGACCTGTAGAATTCAGTCTCTAGGTTTATTTTAACTGTCAGTTAATCTAAATGAGATTAATCTACGAGATAGCGCAGCTAAAGAGTTAGCTACCTTCATCTTTTTGTTTATCTCCTTTATGGAGCGTCTGAAACATTGTTTATTACACCAGCACTATTTGTGTGATTTAACACCCATGTGTTTGACGTGTAAAGCCGACAGCTGGTGACAAAAAAGGCACAAATTGTGTAAAGAGTGGAGCTAAAAGGGATAAACAAGAAGGCAGCTAGCTAACGCTTTAGTTGCGCTATCTCATACTGCCCTACAAAGGAAAAACGCAGTAACTGCGCATTTGATCAAAATTGAGTTAAGACCAAAATACAGTTTCATATCACCTGTTTTACTTACTGTAATTTTATGGCTCAACTCTGCACCGTTTTTGAGAAATCTTGATGTTTAAATTGCAGTAACTGCAAATTCCTCAGTAAAACAGAAGAAAAGTGCAGTAACTGCGTTCAAATCGTCAGTTAGAACATTCTGAGCTTCAGTTACTGCACTTTTCCTCTGTTTTACTGAGGAATTTGGCTCAAATCACAGCAACTGCAAAATGTTTTATGCCTCATTTAAAAATGAAAAATAGTGTGGACTTGAAACTTTCACAATTTATTATTTACCACATAAACTATAAAACTTATCAATTTGGTTAGTAAAAAATATCCCCAAATGTGTTTTCTTAGAGGACCTCATTTACTGTTTTTAAGTACATATTTGAGCTTAAAATTAAAATGTATTTTAATGTTTTTTTAATTTCTAAGTATTTACACACCCTAAGGTATAATATAAACACATAAACCTCTCAGTTTAACTGAAAGCGCAGATACTGCTTTTTCCCTTTGTAGGGCAGCATAGATTAATCTCATTTAGATTAACTGACAGTTAAAATAAAACTAGAGGCTGAAATCTACAGGTCCTAAGCTTTCAAATAAGGTACAGCATGTGTATATTCCCTGTGTGTGATCAGTACATTTGATGTTTGTACTGTAACCTGTAACCGCGGTCTATCGTGGCCATCCGAACGATTATTTTAACACTTTAGTCTTTTCGCTGTTTACTTCAATGAAATGTACAGGGAGGAGCTGACCGGAAGTGCGTTTACGAGTTTGTGTGTGTGAGACGGTAGAAAAAGTGGGCGGGGCGAAATAAGATGGATAGTGTAGTAAAGGTGCTTCTCACAGCGTTTAATCGTTTTATCGGGCTGAAACTCGGGCCATAACTCCTGTAGTGTGCAGAAGGCTTATGTAGTTCTCGTGACCTATTTAAGTAGAGTACTTGAGTAAAAAAACTTAGTTACATTTTCTGCATTAGATACGTTTCACAAGATGCAGTTAAAATGTGATTGAACAAAAAAGAGACTGTTTAGGGGAAGTTAAGTTTGATTGTTTTTGGATCTGAAGTGTTTCTGTTTTATTAATATTCATGACACAGACAGAGATGACTCATTTTGTAACCTCTACTTCCTTTCACCTTCTATTTTTGTTTCTTTAAGTGGATCTGACAACTTCTCATTTACATGACGGCTTTAATTCCGAATGAAGATAATTAATTCGGAATTAAAATTAATTCCACTTTAAAAAGACCATGTAAAGACTTAATTCCTGATAAAAAAAGTTTATTCGGATTTAAACTTAATTCCGAATAAAGCGAGTGGTTTATTCCGCTTTTAAATACGAATAATTTTATTCCTTTCTCATGTATTCGGATAAAAATGAGTGGGTGGGAGAAAACACGAAATACTAACCTTTTCGCAGAGGCAGCGGAAAGTTTTGAACAAGGAGTGTACGTCATGTACGCAGAGAGAGACGCTGACACAAGGAGTGTACGTCATGTACGCAGAGAGAGACGCTGACACAAGGAGTGTACGTCATGTACGCAGAGAGAGACGCTGACACAAGGAGTGTACGTCATGTACGTGGAGAGAGACGCTGACACAAGGAGTGTACGTCATGTACGCAGAGAGAGACGCTGACACAAGGAGTGTACGTCATGTACGTGGAGAGAGACGCTGACACAAGGAGTGTACGTCATGTACGTGGAG
Organism: Mugilogobius chulae; assembly: GCA_038363315.1. NCBI lineage: Eukaryota > Metazoa > Chordata > Actinopteri > Gobiiformes > Gobiidae > Mugilogobius > Mugilogobius chulae. The sequence continues at coordinate 45,992 of JBBPFD010000115.1, forward strand.
AGAGACGCTGACACGAGGAGTGTACGTCATGTACGCAGAGAGAGACGCTGACACAAGGAGTGTACGTCATGTACGTGGAGAGAGACGCTGACACAAGGAGTGTACGTCATGTACGCAGAGAGAGACGCTGACACAAGGAGTGGTACGTCATGTACGTGGAGAGAGACGCTGACACAAGGAGTGTACGTCATGTACGCAGAGAGAGACGCTGACACGAGGAGTGTACGTCATGTACGTGGAGAGAGACGCTGACACAAGGAGTGTACGTCATGTACGTGGAGAGAGCTGACACAAGGAGTGTACGTCATGTACGCGGAGAGAGACGCTGACACAAGAGTGTACGTCATGTACGTGGAGAGAGACGCCGACACAAGAGTGTACGTCATGTACGCGGAGAGAGACGCTGACACGAGGAGTGTACGTCATGTACGCGGAGAGAGACGCTGCTCTGATCCCAAACAAGTGGAAACTGGAACTACTTTTCCTCCGTCACAGAACATGACGTGGAGCTGATGATGTGATTCTCCAGCTGCTGCTTAAAGACTTTCATCGGAAAGACTCCAAAAAAAGTTAGTATTATTGCGTCCGTGGCGTTACAACAATCCCTGGTGAAAAAAAAGCCAAAAGCCAGTATCCCGTGTCCATCGGATGTGTTTTTTTCTCGAGGGTCAGGCTGGAAGAAACAAGAAACTACTTCTGTCACTTTAACCCTTAGATGCATGGCCGACCAATACTACACTCTTCCACGAGTGGGATCAAAAATGACTTAAAATCAAAGCATTTTTGCAATAACACTTTAATTTTTCCTAAAGATTATGATTTGTATTATATTTTGAACAACAAAAGAACATTCTTATATGTTATTTTATCAGTTTTTATTCACATTTGATCTCAAATCAGCCAGGTTTTAAAAAATTTCAAAATCTGTTTTGTGAATGTTGGTTTGATTATGGAAGACGAACAAAAAATACAACTATAACTGGGCACTATAACATTGCCCATGCACCTGAACACACACAAACATTCTCTCTTTACTCACTGTGTGCAGCTGTTACAAAGTACTTGCTTTTGGCTGTGAACAGTTCACAGGAATACTGCTTTTCCAGCAGCATTTGTGGCTTTGCGATCCTTGTTTCTTGGACAAATCTGACATCTTTTTCTCTTCTGTTGGTCCTGTGCTTCTCTCATGTGTGTGGATTGTGGATTTTGTCACTAAACACCTTCCTAATGCTACAGTGATGTAGGTTGGTAGGTTTGGTTACTTTTCAGTCAACTTTTCATGTGAAGAGTCAAAAACTCCTTTGACAGTTCTGTGAGAAAGTGTCTCTGTACGTTGGTGAACCTTACATGTGTGATACTGAGTAAAAATGACCTCCTGATGCAACTTCAGATGTGTAAATGTCACAGTAAATGTAAACCAACAAGTACAATTGATACGAATGAAAAGTTCCCAGGGCTTACCCTTGAGATTCCAGAATAAAAAGTTGGGTCATTTTGACCCCACTTATGGACGAGTGAATTACATTTTTTTAAAATGCTATGGCCTCATGTCACAAACAAGTTTTGTGAGGAATACCTGAAACATGAAACTAACTAGTTTTAATTTCAAAGATTTCTCAAAAAAAACAACAACACCTGGGGTCAGTTTTGATCCTACTTATGCATCTAAGGGTTTAAAAATAATAATAATTTACTTTTTTGCAAAGTGTCTTTGACTCGGAGATGCATTTTAATCCCGTTTTATTCAATGCTTGAGGCTGGATTATGTTGGGCACATTACACACAGGATTTACTATTTTTTACAGTGTTTTGCCTCGACAAACAGCTGATGCTAATGCGCTAGCTTTGCTTTGCTAAGTCTATCAGAGCAACAAATAAAGTTTTCATCAGTGTAAATGTGTCGGTTTGTCACAAGATCAAGTCTGCGTTTGGTGAGAACATTATTTCATGCTTCTGCTCTTTTCTGTCTGGTTTTGGCCTGAGTCTGTGTTTTCTCTTGTCCAATCATCGATCCTAAAGGATGGACTGAGTGAGGTTTGCTCCAGGGTCCAGGGTCAAAAGCGGCTCACTTTGGACCCAGCGTATCGCCCCCCCGAGCCTATGGAAACATAGCTTAAGTCTTTCAGTGAGTGTGTCCGAACATTCACACTCTAACCACTCAATCCACTCAATCAAGATTCTGACAAGCGTCTTTGGTGCATAATGATGTTAGACGTCGGTTAGTTACCTGTTTATTCCAATAGAGTCTGCCAGTGTGGCCCACCTCTCCTTCTCTGGACCCAAAACTGCGACTGTGTGCGCTGGATAATGTGTTAAGAGCTGGTCCCAAACTTGTGAACTTTGGACGCAACTGGTGCTGTGAACTGATTTAACTGTGTCAAAATCAAGACTTTTAACTGAAACCAAACTATATTAAACTATTCAAGCTTTAACTTCTGCCTCTGTCCATTCAGTTTAACAAACTTGTGTTCTTACTTTTATTTTCTAGATTCAACTCCAGTGGCGTTGTGGGTTCTTTTAAGAGTCATTTTACTAGGTTTTTGTTAAGTTTATTTATTCATTCTTGTCACCAACCTCACTGGGTTGATAACATTAGCGTCTTAACGGCTAACAGCTTTTCCTTTAGTGTTTTTTTTTATTTTTCAAACTCGATCGAGGTGCATTAGTTTTCCAGACATTTTGACTTCACTAGGTTCAGACTTGTTGGACAGTCGGACACCACTACAAGATGGTGTGATCCCTGTGCCCCTCTCTCAGGCTGGGTTCCGTGTCCCAGGGGCTCCTTCTGAAAGCTCTTGTCCACAGCTGGAGAAGACACACTCAGAACTTGCTGCTGTGCTCTGGCCACTGCTTCAGAAAGTCCCTCGGTCCGAGTTCAGCCTGGTTCTCCCGCTCACCTCCTCCCACTCCAAACACTGGACGCCTGCAGGTTCTGGGACACCTGACGACCAGAGGGACAGCACAGGTTCTGTCAGCATGAGGCTTAAGGGTAAGTTTCTATGTGTTAAAGTGAATGTCTGTAAGATTTGAAAATCTTGAGGTGGAGAGAGAGTTCTAGCTCCTGGCCCCGCCCGCTCACTCCCCCTCCCTTCGTGAGAATCTTGTGCACGCGCAAAGGCCACGCAGAGGTCAGTCGCCTTACAACCATCCTCTCATCCTTCTCAGAGACAATGGACATTTCGGAGGTAATTTATCATTACATGCATTTTCAATGTCTACTGTGTGAACAAAACATATACTTTCAGTGTAAGACGATAGCGAAGCATGACACGAAAAAAGTACGGTCGAGGTCTTAGCAAAGCGGCATAACTTATTTAGCTACATCATCGAGTAAAACACTGTATGTTGAACAATATATTATCGTAATGACAGGAGCAGACCAAACATAAATCATCTGAAAACCTCATTTGGCAACAGTTATAACGTTTATACAATTTTTACTTTAGTTGTATTAGCATCGATGTGTTAGGTTATCGTGTTTACTTCTTTATGTAGTAAATATGTCCACTATTTATTATTCCATAAAGACTTTGCATGTGAGAGACTCATCAGATGAGGAGTACATCCCACCTGGCGCTTCTAAAGGCAAAAGACCCCCTAAACGACCCCGAAAATCGTCATCCAAAGGCGCAAAGCGTGGCGGTGCTGCCCGAGGCCAAACGCGTGTGGATGCTCCAATATGTTCTGAAGGAGACTCGTCAGAAGAGCCAGAAGCGTCCACAAGCACACAAGCTCCAAAAAGACCCCGACCATCATCCTCTCAGAGCAAAGGAAAAAGGCTGTTCCAATTTCGGACCTAACTAAGAAGGAGAGAGCCCGGGTTGAAGCAATGAGGAAGGAGAGACGAGATTATGAATTTGTAAGTTACACATACAGTATGTATAGTGCAGTGTTTCACTCAGGATTATACTGAGACTATGGTGGCACAAGCAATCTGTAAAGAATACATTTGATTTTGCATATTTTGGGGGTCTAATGCCACTACCTATGAAATACACTGCTTACAACATATAAATGACTACTTTTATATGCATATGATAATCCCACATTCATAAACTATCATTAGAACTACAGATAAATTGTTCATCTTGTGTTTACACTATGGGAGCAAAAATTAGACCTCTGGGGCCACCATAGTCTCTTTTATGAATGTGAACACTGTAGTGTATAGATAATGTGACTTGGTTTATAAATAGTATTTAGTTTTTTGGATTGTTTTCTATTACACAGTAAAATAGTTTTTGCCTTATTACAGAATCGCATACAGAAGATGGATCAGAAACAGGCCCAGGAAGTGCTAATCAAGGTGCTGGACAGAGACCCTAGTGTTCTCTTTGATGTCTTCAGTTTCTCTGCCCCACCTGCACTGACATCACCGGTTCAGAAATTGAAATGGTGCTCATGCACTCGGTGTAAGGACATGCCTACAGACATTGAAAAAAAGTGCTGTGATCAAACTCCACAAAACTGCTTTTCAATCACACCACATTTTGAAATGTACATTATTGACGCTGGGGTCCTCCGCTTAGCCCGAAGACTGTGGAATGACTTTAGGGCGGTCTTTGATGAACCAGATGTTGGAGAGGACCACAGACAATTCCGCCATGCAGCCTACAGACAGTATGTGGCATGGAAACATGGCGTGCTTGGAGCAGGTCACAGGGTAGTAATACCGAGCTGTGTAGTATGTAAGATTAGAGAAACATTCCAGACCCCACTGGAACATACACAGGATTTATTCCCAGAAGAATATAGACGAGTGCATATGTAAAAAGGTTAAATTATTATTTCCATTTTCATATTTGTATATTTGTTCTTTTGTTATCCTATTTGTTCAAAATAAATATATTTTTTGTGGTTAACCAAAACTTTGCAATTGGTATTTAAAAGCAAGCACACAATCACAATTATGCATGATTGTCAAAATGTTGTAAAGGAAAACAAAACATTATATAGATTGTTTATACATTACAGTAATAAAGACTAACTTTATTGTACAGTAAAATAGTTTTATTTTTAAATAGAATGAGATAAAATCCGTACACACAAACACAAAAATGATTTCACTTTTGTGGCAAGCTCTGACCTGTAAAAACAATAAAACGTGTCTCATACATAAAGTCTCAATACATATAGTCTGATTCCACAGACTATCTGTGAAATCAGAATTCATTCTTTTCAGTGTGAAACTTATTTTGCCATCATACCATCTCCTCTTGTTCGCTGATGCTGTAGCAACTCTTGGACAGACGGAGCAGGAACATCGGTCAGCAGGCCAAGCCGTCTTGGATCTTTAGGCCTGCCCTTTGCATGACGAGGTAGCCCCTTTTTACTGCTCAAGCGTTCCACAACAATCATGGCCTGGAGAGCAGGAATATATGAGTAGTCCTTGTCCTGTTTGACTGCATACAAACTCCAGCATTTTGATTTTTTGTTAAATACTTTGCGATACCTGAAAAAGACAAACATCAGTGAGAAAAATAAAACAAATGTGTTTTTTCAGAATATAGTACAGTTGCACTTACTGAATATTTCCCTCTGCATTTCTTTTTAGTGGCCGGTGCACATGGTGATTGTAATCCAGTGCAGCCAGGTGCATTCTGGCCTCATACACTGGTGGGATGTAACTAAATCTTTTACTTGCGTACATTAGCAAATGATTATGAAATCCTTCGAGGTGTGCAGTTGATCTGTGTAATACATTTTTAAAGGCTTTTACAAATTTTTCATAAAACATTTTAATTTTCTTTAAAAAAATCTAATCTTTACCTGAATTTCAAGTATTTTGGAACATCTTTTAGCCACCGCTCTTTCAATATGATATCGGCAAGTGCCTTGTGTGGTGGTGAGCCTTTGGGAATCCATTCTTTGGTTCTTTCGTTTTCCTCTAAAGGGTCATGTTGGCAGGCATCGAGAGCCCATTCATGCTCCCCAGAAACGTGGTGTAGTAATCCAATCCACATTGCCTAAAGAAAATATATTTTCTTATTGGGCATGGTAACAGTGTAAAACATTATAAATGTAAAGTACTTACAAAAAACTCATCATAGTTATTTGCTTTGTTGCAGCAAAACCAGAAATGGTTGCAAATGTCTTTGGCCCACTGTAATAATATAGAACATCCCTTTTGCTGACCAGCCTGCAAAAAAGTTAAACATATTTATACACACATACACATGTACTGAATGACAACTTTACAGTAAACATATCAAATTTACACTTACTGCATGTATTTTTTTGCCTAGATTTTTGGCCCCATGCCACATGTCGTAGGTATGCTCCACACCACTTTCTTTGAATATTCCTGTTCCTGTGAAATTTGGATAATATTGCAATGTAAATGGAAATTTTATATAATTACAAAAAATGAATCTCAGTAACTAATGCACTTACTAAAAAGCGCAGAAATCTGTGAGTGGGCATCAGTGCAAACTTCAGCCAGGTTGACTTCTTGACGGATTTGGTTGAAACTTTGGATAAAAGCCTCCTTTTCCATGGTTGTTGAAATCCTGTGACATTCTCGTTTATCTTTTTGTTGTATGGACATTATTTTTTTAGTGTCGTTGTCAAGCAGAGTGTAGGTACAATACTGTGCCGAAAACCAGGGCTGTCCATCCTCCCATCACCTATGTTTAAAAAGGTCATTAGTTTTTGATATGTATCGATATAGATATAGATATGTAGATAAATAGATGTACCTAGTGCAACAACAGTCACCTTTTGATTGACCTCGGCAATCACAACAGCTCGTTTTTCCTCCCAAAACTCTTTGATTGTATCGACGCAGTATTCATCTTGAATACGGAAGAATGTTGATTTAGCAACCATCCCCATATTCATATACTTGAACAGGAGAGCTACTTTCGAGTAGTTGTTGCCGGATAACAGAATATTTGTTGAAAGCATGAAATCCCCTGATTGCATGCCATATTTGAAAGTGGGCTGCGAGTTCCACTCCCAAACTGTGTGGTTGTTTGGACATGTCTGAAGAAGAGAGACAACACATCATTGCAGGAATACCCAAAAGGCAAGATAACATTATTGTGAGAGTACATACCCATTTGCCATTTCACAAGCATTGCTGTTCCTCTGTGTGAAATATTGATGGTAAATGGTGGCTTTGCTCCACACTCTGAATCTGCTTTTGTTTCTTTGCATACCTCAATTGGCAACTGTAGAAACTCAGTCAGTTCTCGCATACACTTGTGGTAAGCAATTGAGGCGTGCTGCTCAATTATGTCTCCTGGAACAATGATTTTGGATTTTTCTGGTATTGATATTTCCGCTGGAAGTTCTGGAACTGCAAAATCGTAAATGGTATCTTCCTCACTTATTTCCGGTAGATCATTTACATCAATTTGCATCTGAGAGCAGCGCCGGTCCTGTGTAGACACAGATTATAAAATGGAGTTACATACAATTAGTCTATTATTTTATGTATTGTTGTTTTTGAAAAAATGAAAACCTGATGCGATATTGAGGAATATAGTCTTCATCACTATCAACACTGTCATCTGTGTCAACTGTGTGATCTTCCTCCGATGTTGACACGACCTGTGTTTCCTGGCTGGGAGACCATGTAACATCATTTGTCCATTCAAGTCTGTGAATATTAGAGAAATTAATACTGTTTTGCAAGTTACTGTACTACCTAGAATTAAAATAAGCTTACATAGATTGTTGAATGTCATTATATAAATCCACATCAATCTCCTCTTGTGTTCCTTCAGGCAAACTAAAAAAAATATATAAACTACTTTACACGTGCACATGAGTGTAAACATTTGTGCCAATATATGTCACCTAGTTACTAACCTCCGGTCTTCTGTTGGAGTAGCAATGTTTTCATTCATGGCTTCAACTCCAGCAAAGTCTTCTTCTCTAAAAAAAAAAAAAAAAAAAAATAGAAAAAAAAATAATAATAATAATAAAGAAATTTGCATGGGGAAAAGAGTGGCTCTATTGTGTATGCACCACATTACAAAGGAATAAAGTCTTACCTCTCAGACAGATCTCCATGTATGCTTGACAGAGCTGGCATAGCCATCGCAGAATGAAATAACTTTCTCTTCAATGGTGTTGATGTTGAGGTTTGAGACGAAGACTCATAACTAAAATTAAAAACAGGTAATTAAAACCTTTATGGGCAAAATTGCAATGTTTTTGGACTGTAAATAAGCAAAGAGCTTAGCATGCTTCACAAGTTAATATCACAAATTGTATGTGTATTCAAAAGTAGCCTACAATACTAGAACTTTTTTTATCTCATCCCAAAAAACAACATAAATTTGACATTTATCTGTAAAAAAGTAACCCTAAACATAGCGCATAACAAAGCATGTGAATAGTGCCTCTGAGAGTACAGACTTATAATGTTCTCTGATGAATAACACGTAGCTCTTTGATAGCAATACCAACGTGAACATGATCACTATTAGTTAGATTATTAGTTTCAGTATTTTTATGCACAAATAAAAAACGGAACAAAAAAGCACCTTATTGTGAGAGGGATGTACATCTTTTTCTCGAGGTCGGACTGGTGACGTTTTGTTTTGTTTGCCAATGACGCGAAGGGGAAAACATCAACTTGCTGTACTTAAAAATGCTTGCCAGATGCTCAAATACTAAAGTTTGGAAACTGTAAACAACCACTGTGCTATGGTTAGTGAAAGTTTAAATTGAAAGTTACTTTACGTTGTTGTTTTCGCCTTCGTTTGGCGTTGCTACAACACGATGACGCTAGTCCGACCTCGAGAATGAGGGCTAATGCCAACGCTAACAAAGTTTTATCGATAAAACTGCAAACTTACATGAACATTACTGATACCAGCGTCCCATACATATGCTGTGGATGTGTTTTTGTAGTCCAAAACCGTCGTGTTTATTCACATTTGACGTCGGTTGTGAGCGAGCTAGTTAGCTGATGACAATGGCCAAAAACGCTTTGAATTTAGCCTTAGGGACGCTACAATAAGTTTTATCGGCAAAACTTATAATTTCCATGGGCATTTTTGACACCAGCGTACTTGACATATGCTGTCGCTATGTTTTTGCTGGACAAAACCATCTTGTTTATTCAGATTATACGTCTTTTGGGCGCTAATGCTAAAGGTAACAATACTTGTGCCCTTGTAAAGCTAAGAAAATATGACCACTTACACAAACAGGCAATATTGACAATAAAATAGCATTTCTTACTACACATACTACAGATTTGATATAATTACCTGTCCAAAAGGAATTTGGCCGTGTCTTCGTTCGTTTTCAAGCCATTTCGATCTCGTACTTCTTGCCATCTGTGCGACTGACTCCCTAAATAAATACGGGAACGGTCTTTCAAACGTTTTTCAGCAAGTTTCGTTGCTGGACTTTTATAATGCTTAAATTTCCTTTTAGAAGTTGATGGAAGGCGAGGAATTGCTACTTTTGGAGGTTGAGGTTGCTGCTGCTGCTGCTGCTCCATGGCGTTCTTCCCCGGGCACTGTTTGAGTCAGCCTCTCACTTCCGCACTTTGAGCGCGTGCATGTCCGCTCAGTGGAAAATTCCATTTGATTGGTTAGGCTTGACGCCCTCAAAATTTTTAAATCGTTGTTTTTGCGGGAAAAGGAGGGGTGACATGTAATATATTATTATGACAAATTGTTGGATTTATGTTACAAAACAAGGTTGTGCTGTTAAAAAGAGGCATTCTTTAAAAAATGAATTTTGTTCAAAGTTACAGACATTCACTTTAATAGTAGGGCCTGACCCATTCTGTTTTTTTGGGGGCCGATGCCGATGCCGATTTAAAGAGCGAAACTGCAAAGATTAATGATGATAAAGTTGTTAGCATTAGCAAACGTGCTACGCCACAAACTAGTTTGCTCACATGTCTGAGTTTGCTAAGGTACAATTACCCAAATATGACTTTGGATTGAAGTGAGAAAAGTATTATTTAAAGGGCTCGTATTATAGAAAATGTATTTTTCTAAGTTTTTAACCTTGTTATAATGGCCTCCCTTCATCATTAGTTTACTCAAAGTTATATTTGAATTGTTTCATACATGTTTGAGTAATCTTGTATTGTTCTTCAGCTGGAGCTCAAGTGTTCTCACCTACCACCTAGCCCTCCCACTTGTCTGTATTTACTTCAAACTCAAAGTGTGTGGTTCAAAACTGTCCCAGAGACACTTTCCAACAAAAAAAAATTGATAAGTTACTCACAAGATGCCGTGACCATAGAATAATCAAAAAGAGAGGTAAGGGTAAAAAAGATGGCAGGCAGAAGCTTGAGGCACACTGATGGTTAAAAGTCCTTTAATATAGCAGGGACGCCTACGCGTTTCGACCACCAAAACGGTCTTCTTCAGGGCATAGTGATTAGCACAAAAACACAGGTGCTATAAATAGCACACAGGAAATCACGTGATTTCCTGTGTGCTATTTATGCCCTGAAGACCGTTTTGGTGGTCGAAACGCGTAGGCGTCCCTGCTATATTAAAGGACTTTTAACCATCAGTGTGCCTCAAGCTTCTGCCTGCCATCTTTTTTACCCTTACCTCTCTTTTTGATTATTCTATGGTCACGGCATCTTGTGAGTAACTTGTTAATTGCTTTTTTGCACTTGAAGAGCACCTGATTGTTTTTATTCAACAGTCCCAAGTAGCACTCACCTGCTCTGTTTTTAAAAAAAAATTGATATTTAAAATCTGTTGCTTCTTACAGTTACATGTTAAAATGAAGAGGCGGGGCTTATCAGATCTGCAGTTTTGAACAGGAAGTCAGTAGAGCTGTTTCTATTTTTTTAGATCAACTTTGTGTTTTACAATGAACCAAAGGTAAATGACTGATCTGCACATGTTCTAGTTTCTTACTAAATAGGTCTCCTTTAATAGTGTATTTCTTATTTACAGTCTAAACAGGCGTCTTCAAGTCATTTAGTGACTTATATTCAGTTCAATCATCTTATATTCTGAGTTGATTCACAGTGACTCTGCATCTATTTTACCTTCAGATTTGATCTGAATTATTATTCATATTGGCCACGGAGAATTTCCCCATCAAATAGCTGTTTTTTTAGCAATTAAAAAACTAAACATTTGACAGACGATAACCGCTTTTCCACCCCCTTGTTTTTAATGCGCATTAAGAAGTATCGAAAAAGTCCTGGGAGGTGGAAACGGCAAATATCACATTTAGAATCCCTAATGCGCATAAAAGTTTATACGCTCTCTAGAGGTGGATTTTGTTTTATGCGCATAACGGATGAAGCGAATTTTGAAAGCTGGAAATGCAGTTATTCACATTAACTCATGAAGTGAATTAAAACCCACAGGACCCTCGGGTTACATACCTGCTGCAGCGGCTCTGGAGGAGGGACTGAGGTGAGGAACAAAAGCAAAATAATCTACACAGACTTAATTGTTTTGTCCAAAATGCTCCAGACACGCAGCACCGTCACACCACAAAAACAAAACATGTTTGCTGAGGTCAGCTGATCAAAACTAACCCGGAGAAACACAGCGCTGTTTGATCAAAAAACTCCGTGAAAGTTTATGTTTGTCCAACACTGCAGTGATTCAGAGCTCGTCCTTTCCACGGCGGAGGATTTGTGTTAAAAACAAAGACAGCAGCCTTTTATTTTCGCTGTAAAACAGATCCATCGCATTAAGAAAGTGAGAACCGGATAAAGTTTGCAGAAGACGGACCAGTCTGCAGCTACAACTTAATATTAAAGAATCTGCGGCTGTGAAAAAAGTGAAACCAAACAGACTGTGCACGTAGCGCCCTCTGCAGGATCGGCTGTGTTATGACAGCTCATGTTGCCATAACAACACCCAGATATGCGCTTTAATGGAGATTAATTCGCCTTTTTTATTCACTTTACTAATGCGAATTTCGACAATATGTGCATTTTATAAGGGTGGAAACACAGTTAATGACAATGTACAACTTTGTTGTCGTGGCAACGGAGGGTCGAGCAGGAGGATGGTTGAACCATGGTTTGGTTTGGAGTGAGTTTGGATGTTGAGACTTTTATCAGTGTAAATGGATTAAAGAGAAAGACACATCACAACAGGGGCGATTCATTTAGGCTGCTACAGATCATAAAACAAACCCAAAACACAAGAAATGCTGCTGTCTTAAATGAAATAAAAAGGTATTAGTTGAATCAATGCGTATGTCTGTAAAACAAGTACATTTACAGTGTTCTCTGATCATGTGTGAATGTGTGTCTGTAAACACTCAGACACAGGAGGGCCCTGAGGTAAACCAAACTATGTCAGCGGAGCAGAGATCTAACTAGCGCTGACTCCTCTGATCTGGCAAGGCTTCATGACCTGTTGGCGCACTCTGCTGGCAGAATATAGCTACTGCAGCTAAGTCTTCATTGAAAGTTAAGAGTTCAGCTTCTTGCCTTAATAATGAAAGTCATCAGCGCCAATCGACAACGTTCTTGCAGATTACTAATGACTCGTAAGAGTGCAATATCCGCAGATTTAATCGGCCAACTGATAAATCGGTCGGATCCTATTGTTTTTTATATTCTGTCACTATTCAAAACTCTGAGTGTCAGTACCGTTCTGTTGATGCTGGCCAGCAGGGGGCTGTCTCCGTCCAGGTGCAGGTTCAGGACTGTGGTCTCCAGCCAGGCGTCGTCTGTGTTCCTGGGGTCATCCACATACCCCTCGTACACCTGGTACACCTGCAGGTCACACCATTCAGACAGTTATTTCAGCAGAGGTGTGAGACAGACGTGTGTTCTTCAGACCTACCTTACTTCTGTCTGAGAGCACGTCACTGATCTTCTGACACAACGACTTTCCCAGAGTTTTGACAAGTGCCTGAGGAAGAGCTCCAGGAGAGTCCACTTCTCCCTGACAAAACAGCCCCAGCACAAGTAAAGCATCAGTTCTCAACCTTGTTAATGTTTTGAGCCCTGGTCCTCAGCGCAGCTCAGTCTGTCTGATGCCTCACACATAAAGACTCAACTCTTTATTGTCAGAACTGTTAATGCTGTGAGTAGAAGTGATGCTGTGAGTAGAAGTGATGCTGTGAGTAGAAGTGATGCTGTGAGTAGAAGTGCTGTGTGTTATTTTCCGTTCCAGTATCTGTTTTTTCAGCCCACTTCGCCTGTCCCACCAGCAAAAGAATATTTCTCAGTTTTGCCTGGTCCTGTGCAAATGCACGCGTCACTGTGCAGATCATGATATTGTTTCCTTGTCACAACACTGATCACTAACATCATTGAAGTTAGTTGAATGTACATTTCATTTTTAAGGTTTATTTAGGACAATGTACAGTTACATTAAGCACAAAGGCAGAGATACTTGTACCAGTTTCTAGCTTTTAAAGCTAATTTCCATCTGTAGTCCTGGAGAGGGGAGGCACATTGGACATGGTTTTAGTTGTAGGAGGAAACCTACACAGGCACGGGGAGAACATGCAAACTCCAAATACAAAGGCCTTTGCTATGAGGCTAGAGCGCTAACCGCTGCCTCATAGCAGCGCTTGTTCATTTCAGTTAGAGCCAGTATTAAAGTTGTGTTTGCTGAATTGACTTGTTTCATTTTAAACCGTCCTGAACACACTCACCCCGGGCAGAAGCTGGGACTTTAGATTCCCATCTTTAAGCACCAGGAATTCCAGCTCAGAGCAGGCGCTGTCTCTCCACCTGGAAACAGACGACAGAATGACAAACACTGACGCAAGTGCAGTTTCTCTCTCATCGTTGGTCAACATACAGAAGAGTACGTATATGAAGAGTGTGATCCAAATAATCACAAATATAGATGAGCTGATTGATCTGGATATAAAATGTAGCTCTAGAACAGAAGTGGGCATCTGTTTTTCCTCCAGGCCTTGCTTACCCTGACTTGAATTTGTCATTTTAATCTGAATTTGATTGAGTTTATTCACATAAGATTTAACTGCTTACATACTGTCCAATATGTCATCCACATCAGAGAATTTCTAATGAATAAAATCTGTCTATAAAATAGGAGAGTCATTTTGGTAAGTCCGAAACTATTTGAAAGAAAGAAAATATTTCAGATCTATGGATGGATTTGAAATTTGTCATTTCTGAAATTGGTGTGGAAATACTACAATCCAATTTAACCTGACTTTTGTTATAGTTTTTGCAGTGTTTTATAAAAATAGGGGAATGAAACTATTATTGAGTTAATTTATTGTACAATATATTTCATCATCAAATCAAATCAATTTATTTTTGTATAGCCCAAAATCACAACAACAGTCGTCTCTGAGGACTTCCCAAGATTATTAATTTTAGCAAATATGAATAATAGGAAATCAAAATAAAACAATACATATTCAATGAAACAATTGACTGGCACTCCTTTGCAAAGCCAATCCAAAAAAGACAGAAAGCATTAGGCTTATTCTCCAAAACATGCCAAAGGCCTGATTAAAACAGGGGCTGCGTCTAAACGTCCACACTCATCACTATACACAGTAGGTCACTATTCGGGAGTAACGCCATTTTGTAGTGATGTCCCAATGTCCAGCAGGTCAAAAAGTAGTGCACCCAAAACTTCCCACAATGCATCTGGAAAAGTAGTGAGCATCGATGGCACTAGAACGGTCAATATGGACACAATTCATTGTGAGAATCGGGAAAAACAGCGCAGACAGCGTCAGGTCTTTAACTGCACAACACGACTGAGGTAAAGATGAAAGCCGTTAGCCGTAAAGATGCTAACGTTAGCCGCTTGTCTTAGTTTGGGCTGTAAAAGAGAAATTATCCAGTCTGTTTGTGGATAAATGTACTGTCCAAGTTAAACCAGACTTGTATTATGATTAATAGTTCTTAAATATGCTCGTGTTAGATGGACTTGGTCAGTATTTTCTACAAAAGTTCATTTTTATCGGACTTTTTTGCCGACCGTTACTTTAACTCAAGGAGGAGAGTCATGTGACCTGTGTCAGCTGAAAGTGGTGCACTTCATGTTCGAAAGACCAGAAGAGTGAGTCACTGACCAGTCGCTGAACAGGACAGGACTGTGGAGTGACTGAGTGGACAGAGAACGAGTGTGGATGTTCAGACACAGCCAGGCTGTGCCCAGCACATGAGCCAAACACAAGACCTTACGGCATTAGCAGCCCTCCACATTAATTTATGCATCCCACAAGGTCTTAAGAGATTAGCCCAGGAATGGCGAACTAGTCAGGGGCCAAGATGTGACTATTTTTTCAATATAACAAAAAAAAAAAAAAATAAATAAATAAAAACGGGCCCCCATAGAGACCAGATTTATGGCCCCGGATGCCCTTAGCTCCCTGTAAAACGTGGTTTTAGGCGCTTTAGTCAGTCAGACTCAGGACTGTCCTGTGTGATCAGAGCAGAGAAAACACTGCTGCACACACTTTAGTCTGGACAGTGTGTAAACTTCTGTCATATTCAGACAAAAGCCACAGCTGGAAATAAAAGGAGTTTGGCGTGTTTTATTTCACTGTGTATTCTGGATCTTTTTCTGGGTGGATATAAGGCAGATGTGCACAAAATAAGGACCAATATGAAGCTTCACAGAATATCACGGAATTCAAAATGCTTCTCAAAGAAACAATCGGTCTGTTAAATACCTCTGCTGTGACACTGTCCTGACAGTTGTGTGCTTCAGAAGGAGAGAGTCAGAGAGAGAAAGAGACAGACAGAGAGACAGAAAAAGCGAGAGAGAGAGAGAGAGAGAGAGAAAGAAAAATAGAGAGAAACAGAGAGAGAGAAAAAGAGAGAGAGAGGAGAGAGAAAGAAAAATAGAGAGAAACGGAGAGAAAAAAGAGAGAGAGAGAGCGTGCGGAGAAGCAATGAATGAGCCAAAGAGCCGCATGTCTTATCACCCCGTCTTATGCGCCGATCCCACTACATGTAGCTCCGCTCCACCCCAGTCTGCCTCCGCAGACCCCTCGCCCACTGTCTCCGCTCCAGTCCACTCAGCAGGGCTGCGTAGCCCCGAGGAGCTCAAGAAGAGCATGCACCAAAAGATCGAATACCTGTATCAAGAGGACAGACGAGTCCTGTGTTTCACGTGATCAGTAGGACGTGTTTTCTCCTCCGCTGAGGGTAAAGAGGCTTTAAACTGTTACGAGCACAAACTCAATAACGTTGTCCTGTGACTGTCCATGTGTCAGTGACGTAGTCTGTAGTGAACAGTCTGCTGTGTCCAAATAGCAAAGCAACTTTATGTAAAACTATGAACTTTTCGTTATCTGATCAATACAAAGTACGTGCGGAGTGATTTTAAATCCGGACGTAGTTCATTTTCTGTTTCCTGTTTGGTGCGTTCTGATCTGCAGAGACTGACTTGGCCGGACTCGGGCGAAGAAGAAAAGCCTTGATCTGTATTTTGGTTGTGTGGCGACGGAGCTGAGGCGGAGCCCTGCGCAGCGCACACGGAGGATGTGGAACGGTCTTCATTCATTAAAACAGCTGCGCTGTTGATCCGGCAGTTGGAACGGAGCGGAGCTGCATGTAGTGGGATCAGCACGTTAACCTAATAAAAGGATTTGTCTGAAACTGAAAAAAATAAATTATATTTTTTATAAACTTATGCAGATGTATATATGGTAATTTTAAAATATACAAAATCAAATACAGAGATGATTATTTGAGTATGAGGTTTATCACAATCACCACAGGCTCTTTTCAAACGACCCTGATGGTGAACATGAGTTTGTCTGACCGTGTGATGATGAGGTCCAGGCTGCGGTTTGGCCCCAGACGAGGGAGCGCTCCTCTGCCCCTCAGACCCGTCCTGCCTCCGGGGTTACTGCAAACACCACACCCACAGTCAGTCACACACACACACCCACATCAGTCACACACACCCACATCAGTCTCACACAAACACAGATCCTTCATGTGAGATTCTCAGGTGAACTGTACCTGCCGTCTTTAACTTCAGAGGGGAATCTGCAACAAACACAACATCAGCGTCAGCAGTTTACAATATGAACATGTCGCTGCTTATTGGAGAGCATAATATTACTTTTACTATTTTGGTGGAAACATGAATAAAACTTGACTAGATTGGTTTATGGGTTAAACACAGAGCAGACTCACCCATCCACACAGTCTTCAGAGTCGGGTGTGGACGAGTACGACTGAGGAGTGTACGAGCTGAAGAAGACCTGCAAACAACAACGGCAATGAACAACACACTGGTCCTAGTTCATTCAGACAAACTCCTGCACAAAGATCATCGTCATCTCTGTCAGCACACACAAGCAAAAGTCTCCTCTCATGTGTGGATGTAAAGGCAAGTTCCTTCAAAAGAGTTATTAGAAATAGGTACTAGTTACTGTTCACCTCCAGCACATCAGCGCAAACCTACGGACCAAACAGCACATTAACCAAACACACGCAGACATCAGAAGATAATAAACATCTGCACGTTTAAAATAGGACAAATATACTCTAAAACTGCGGTAAATATGAGAGAAAAGAGACTGTGACTGCTGTAGTATCATTTACTTTGGCTGCGATCTGTAAAGTCTAAACGCACGAGTCGATCTGTAAACTCTAAACGCATGAGTCGATCTGTGAACTCTAAACGCACGAGTCGATCTGTAAAGTCTAAACGCACGAGTTGATCTGTAAACTCTAAACGCACGAGTCGATCTGTAAACTCTAAACGCACGAGTCGATCTGTAAACTCTAAACGCACGAGTCGATCTGTAAAGTCTAAACGCACGAGTCGATCTGTAAAGTCTAAACGCACGAGTCGATCTGTAAACTCTAAACGCACGAGTCGATCTGTAAAGTCTAAACGCACGAGTCGATCTGTAAAGTCTAAACGTACGAGTCGATCTGTAAAGTCTAAACGCACGAGTCGATCTGTAAAGTCTAAACGCACGAGTCGATCTGTAAAGTCTAAACGCACGAGTCGATCTGTAAAATCTAAACGCACGAGTCGATCTGTAAACTCTAAACGTACGAGTCGATCTGTAAAGTCTAAACGTACGAGTCGATCTGTAAACTCTAAACGCACGAGTCGATCTGTAAACTCTAAACGCACGAGTCGATCTGTAAACTCTAAACGCACGAGTCGATCTGTAAAGTCTAAACGCACGAGTCGATCTGTAAACTCTAAACGCACGAGTCGATCTGTAAACTCTAAACGCACGAGTCGATCTGTAAACTCTAAACGCACGAGTCGATCTGTAAACTCTAAACGCACGAGTCGATCTGTAAACTCTAAACGCACGAGTCGATCTTAATCTAAACGCACGAGTCGATTGTAAAGTCTAAACGCACGAGTCGATCTGTAAACTCTAAACGCACGAGTCGATCTGTAAAGTCTAAACGCACGAGTCGATCTGTAAAGTCTAAACGCACGAGTCGATCTGTAAACTCTAAACGCACGAGTCGATCTGTAAACTCTAAACACACGAGTCGATCTGTAAACTCTAAACACACGAGTCGATCTGTAAACTCTAAACACACGAGTCGATCTGTAAACTCTAAACACACGAGTCGATCTGTAAAGTCTAAACACACGAGTCGATCTGTAAAGTCTAAACGCACGAGTCGATCTGTAAACTCTAAACACACGAGTCGATCTGTAAACTCTAAACACACGAGTCGATCTGTAAACTCTAAACGCATGAGTCGATCTGTAAACTCTAAAACATATGAGTCGATCTGTAAACTCTAAACGCATGAGTCGATCTGTAAACTCTAAACGCACGAGTCGATCTGTAAACTCTAAACGCACGAGTCGATCTGTAAACTCTAAACATATGAGTCGATCTGTAAACTCTAAACGCATGAGTCGATCTGTAAACTCTAAACGCATGAGTTGATCTGTAAACTCTAAACGCACGAGTCGATCTGTAAAGTCTAAACGCATGAGTCGATCTGTAAACTCTAAACGTACGAGTCGATCTGTAAACTCTAAACATATGAGTCGATCTGTAAACTCTAAACGCATGAGTCGATCTGTAAACTCTAAACGCATGAGTTGATCTGTAAACTCTAAACGCACGAGTCGATCTGTAAAGTCTAAACGCACGAGTCGATCTGTAAACTCTAAACACACGAGTCGATCTGTAAACTCTAAACACACGAGTCGATCTGTAAACTCTAAACGCACGAGTCGATCTGTAAACTCTAAACGTATGAGTCGATCTGTAAACTCTAAACGCACGAGTCGATCTGTAAACTCTAAACGCACGAGTCGATCTGTAAAGTCTAAACGCACGAGTCGATCTGTAAACTCTAAACGCACGAGTCGATCTGTAAACTCTAAACGCACGAGTCGATCTGTAAAGTCTAAACGCATGAGTCGATCTGTAAACTCTAAACGCACGTGTCGATCTGTAAACTCTAAACGCACGAGTCGATCTGTAAGTCTAAACGCACGAGTCGATCTGTAAAGTCTAAACGCACGAGTCGATCTGTAAACTCTAAACGCACGAGTCGATCTGTAAGTCTAAACGTGGCTGACGGTTGTTTTTTACTTTCATGTAATATAACTGCAAAAAGCAAGATCATTCATTAAAATTCACTTGTTTGTGCAGATATTCTTGATGTGTCTTGGACAAACAGAAAAGAGGAGTCACAATCACAACGAGCGATGCTTCTGATTGGTTATTATGCTGTTGTGGCAAAAAAAGCACCTTTTCTCTCTCTTCCCTAAACAAACTTGTCAGCTGCTCTCATGACTCCTCTGAATGAGACGACAGTGGCTCTGATTAGTCAAATAATGAGCTGCGTTACACTGACAGTAACTACTGTATAACGGTTATCATTGACGAAAAAGTAATGAATCGGATTACATGTTACTTATCAAAATAACGCTGTTACTGCACACATGAACGTGTCCTGTGAGCTTTGTACCTCCCAGGGCACCTTCTCCTCGGGCACAGGGAAGCGTTTGACTTTGCTGTCGGGGTAGTAGAGCTGACGAGCTTTTACATGGTAGGTTCTTCTCTCTCTTTAGGTTTTGCTCCACCGTCAACGGAATCTTGAAAGGACATCAAATCTGGAGGAGAAACACAAGTTATAAACAAGAACTGAGACAGGGGACATTTAAAAGAGTTCTTGTGTTCACTGGGATCATTTCAATATTTACAGACCTGCATTAGCCAGATGTTTGTAGATACAGTTTTTATCCTTGTTTATACTGTATCATTTTGTGGGGCAACAGAAGATATAAAACACTGGAAACTTTCAATGGCAACACAGCAAAAGAGAAAAACATTTCAAACGGTGACACAAGTTTGAGTGTTTTGTGTGTAAAGAAAAACAGGCCAATAGAAGCTTCCATATGGACTGTAAACATTAAATCTCCGCTTAATGACATTACAAGGTGGAATTTTGAGCTCTGGAAATGTAATCAGATAATGCAAAAATAAAACACAACACAACTTTTGCAATGGGCGCAACAAGATTCTAAAATTGCAACAATTTTCCAAATAAAATGTTCTTCAAATGACCTGTTTGAGAGTAAATATATCATAGTACTGATCACAACAGTATGTAACCCTCGATCACCATTACTGGGTTTTGTTCCCCAGAAAATCATCACAGTCGTAACGTTTTGTCCTCACAGTTTACATGGTGTCGTGGTGAGCTAATCTTCCTTTACATGGAAACACAAATAGACCCAAAAGGCTGTAGTTCTGCTGTGTCAGGAGGTGGTGTAATAGGGATTATGCGTTAACGTCTTCCGGGCTCAGACAGACAGAGATCGTTACATCCGGTGGTGGGGTTGCCATAGTGACACAGAATGTGATGGACATCAGACGATGGATTTTGGGCAAGTCCTGTAGCAATCCTCTTAAAAAAAACATACTCTTTATCATCTGTTGTAGACGCAGCGACGGCTGTAACAGCAGGAAAAGAGCACAGCTTCTGAACCGGGTTTTCATAAGGAAATGTGGTAAAAGTGAGCTACGAACTACGTGAACAGAAACTCCGCTCACATACTGAGACTGCTGTGCTCATGAGCCCGGGCAGAGGTGCTGTGACCCGACCCACAGCGCCTCTGCCCGGGCCATGAGCACAGAGTCTCAGTATGATGTACAACAGATGACAAAATATAGTCATATATTGTACTAATACTATATACTACGTATATACTGATGCCACTTTATCTGTTTATCCTGTCATATCCTGCACTGTGCCATAGCAAACATTTATTGTAAATGAGAGCTTTTTAACTATTTTAACTATTGTTACTTTATATATATTTTAAGTCTACTTCATATTATCTTGTTTGAGTACATGTTTCCTATTTTCCCTGCTGTTCTTAAAATGTGCGTTGCAACACTGGAATTTCCCCATTGTGGGACAAATAAAGGATATCTTATCTTATCTTTCTTAAAAGAGGATTGCTTCAGGACTCGCCACATTTGGAGTAAACAACTATGGCAACTACGCCACCGGATGTAACGGCCTCTGTCTATCTGAGACCGGAAGATGTTAACGCATAACCCCTATTGTGCTCGGGCACTGGACCCAAGCTGCCCAGGCCATCAGGCGGCACTGGTGAGGCCATTCCAGATGACTTTTACCGTGATCCCACGCAGCTGATAATAACACAGGCATCGACAGGTTTACAAGTTATTCATGTCAATAAATGGTGCAGCAATAAGGACCAGCGCGAGGAAAAGAAAGATCACCTACAGTTGGACACAAACACGGGGAGGACAGCTCATTTACCGGGCGCAGACACTTGGACAACTGTCCTGCGTGTTCACGATGGAATAATACTTGTGGAGTGTACTTGTGGAACGGTGCAGCTTTAATGTGAATGATTGTGAAGTGCTTTACTCAGTGCTGGAGCATCTGTAGGTCTGAATCCGGCTGGTCTCAGGTTGTCCATGATCCACTGCAGAGCTCGAGCAGACTGAATGACCTGAGGACAAAGACACACGTGAAGGAGACAGGTCTAAGGACATGACGTTCTGCAGTAAGAGTAATCTGACCTGTTCCTCCAGCCGAGCCAAGCGCCTGATCACAGGACCAGAGCTGGAGTCCTCCTCTTGGTCCAGGAGCTCACAGATGGTGGACACTCTGGACAACAGGAGACAAATACATACAAATAGATGGGTGGATAAATGAATAGTATGTAAGTTATCAACAAAATGACCCACTACGTAATTCATGTTTCAGATGTTGCTATAATACGAGACACGTGCTTACTTTTGAGACGTGTCCAGAATCCGTCTGTCCGTGCTCTGCAGCTGCTCCTGCTTTATGGACAGCAGGTATCGGTCCTTCATCAGAGCTTCCCAGGACAGAAGCTCCTCCTCTTCTGTCTGAGAAAGCTCCAGTTCTGTGACGGACACAGACACAAACTAGTTTAAGCTGTGTTTTACCCACGTCATTGTCAATGAGCTATAGTCCAGAAGTCAGGACTTGCATCTTGTGACTTGGACTAGAAGCTTAACTTGATAAAATGGACGTGATATAAAGACTTGGGACTCAACTTGGACTTGGATCTTTGTGATTAAAAACAACCTTATGCTTTTTACTATATAAATAGTGTCATTTTACAAACTGCAAACTCCCTCTTTATTTTAATTGGGATAATTTATCAAAATATTTACACTAAAGAAAAATAATTTTTATGAAATGAACTCAAAGATCTAAAACTGTTTGTACGTACATTAATACATTTATTCAGTGTATAAAGACTTAAAGCAAATAGGACTTGGACACGACTCTCTCTTGACTTGGACTTGACTTGGACTTGTCTCTAGGCCTTTTCCCACTGTCGGAACTTTTTTCAGTTCCTACAAATTTATTTAGTTCCAGTCCCTGTTTTAGGTGTGTTCACACAGAGCAGGAACTATAGACTGGGGAAACACTTTAGGGACTGCTCTGGGCAGGTACTTTCAGTCAGACCAGGAAGCTTCTGGTGACACAAACACATTTACAGCACTAACTTTGTTTGGAAACATGTTTTATATTCTTACATTTAGACAAGCTATCCTGACCCCAGAGAAAAATGACTTAAATAGTAACTATTATTTTTGTACATTTGTTGTCTTCATAAATGATAAATAAATGTCTTTTATTGTTGACTTCAGTGATGTTTTAGCTTTTGCACATCATAATTTACGTAGAAGGGAAAAAACAACTTTTGTTTTTCTAACACCACTTAATGACATAGTATTTAAATATTCCAGAGTTAATATTAAAACTGTTTAGTCCCACTTTCACAAACTGTTGCTGTGAGAATGCAAACATGGGGCCAGGGTGGTTCCTCTGACTAAACATCGGCTAAAGGAACGTGGGGACTTAGTTCTTGGTACTTTCATGTGGGAAAACGCATTCTCTTTGACTTGGACTTGTCTTTCTGACTTGGACTTCTCTCTCTTTAACTTGGGACTTGACTCGAACTTCAGGCCAAATCATTAAGACCTACTTGAGACTTGGTTCCATCTTTGCTAAAGTCCTGAACAAGACATGAGCTCGTGAGTCCCATACAAAGACAAAATTTACTGGATTCTGACAACTTTTGACCTCCTAACTTATCTTTATTTCTCTCATCCCTCCTCACTCCTCTGACCAGTCAAAATGCCTCTGTGGGTAGAAGGAGAATGTATCTGCCCACAGGAGTAAATGCGGTAAACTCACTGAAGTCGGTCTTGCGGTTGCCAGATCTCCGCAGCAGCACACAGAAGAACATGTACACGTGACTGAGGATGATGAGAGGGGGCGGGGCTGCGGGGCGGCTGTGGTACTCCATTATCAGCTCGTACCTTTGGAACTTCCAGATACGGTCAGTGTTGTCCTGCACCTCCTGGAAGGTAAAGCTGTGCCACACAAGAGTTTAGTTAGTTTACTGGGCTGTAACACTTTGACTGCAAGCACAAAACCTCTGATCAATAAGGCATTTTCCACACTACAAGTTGCTTAAAATGACTTAGATTAAACATTTTAATCTGAGTTTGAGTTGTATAAACTCAATACAGTTTAATTGGTACATACAGCAGAACATTTGACTGTTTTTTTGCATTTTGACTGTTTGTTTAAAATTGGAAAAAAAGTAATTGCCAACGAGGTATATAATATATTCTTAGCCCAGCAGAAAAGAATTGTCTTAAAGTAAAAAGGAATGTTTTTAAACCAGTAAAATGCAGTTGTAACAAGGAATCTAATCTAATGATATAAACCAATTGATCTAAAAGTTGTCAACATTTTCAAAATGAAGGTAAAAATTCTATAGAATCAGGCTCTTGGGTAAGTAGGCCTACTCAGGAGAAGTGTCATAGCACGTAGCCAGAATGTCAGAGCAGTAGGTCTGTGAAGGGCAGGTGACTGACAAGAAGTCTTACAAGAAGTTGGCAACCTTAAACTCCGGCCTACTATTGCCTAATGTATGCAATATATGACCTGTGTTGAGATGTGCATTCTTCTCTTGCTTCTGACCGTTCTTGAGAGATCAACCTAACTGCAGATAAAGTGAATCTGGCTAAGTATGTGGACAATTCCGTTTGGGATTGGGGCTAAGATGGGAGTTAGGGTGAGATAAAAAAAATAAAAAAGGTTGAGGGTGGGAGTGGGAGTGGGTTAAAAAAAAATTAAATAAAAATCACAAATTTCCAGCACAAACTTTAAAAAAGGAGACACACATTTTGATGGGGGTGCCCAACTTGTCAGAATAGTAGCTCTGTGTGTGAACTGGAAATAAGAAGCCTATAGAAGGATTTTCCCCTGTGGTTAGGAGGAATACTACCACCGTATTCCCTGCGTGTCGTAAAAGGCGACTAAAAGGAATCCTTTCCCCTGTAACTGTTTCTTAGAAACGGACAGGGCAGAGCTAGGAAGGGGAGGTTGTCTCCCCAAACCCTAAAGATTGGGTCCTTGAATGTGAGTGGAGTGGCCATAACAGCTTGCCAAAGCCTGATCCTGTCAGAGCTAAGCAGGTTTGGGCCCCTGGCAGTACTCGGATGGGAGACCGCGGAGGAACCTCAGGTTCCACAGGGGCAAGACACTTCACCCACATTGCCTAGTATGAGTCTGGTGTGTGTATGAATGTGTGCCCTAACTAAGCCCTGTCCAGGCTACCCCACCTTGGTGGGACACAGCCTCGGTATATAAAAAAATAGAAGGATTTTTGGTTTATCAACATGGGCGATGTGTGCGCACACCCTACGGGCAGAAACACACACACAGTGGAAACAAGTCGAAAAAGCACCATTGTCAGCCAACTACAAGAATGAGAAAACAAAGTTATACTGTAAAGTCAACATTTGTGAATAAAATTCAACCCTACGACTCTTAAAAGTTATATTCAGGTGAGTGAGGGAAAAAACAGCAAGAAAACCAGTGTCTCAAGCTTCAGGAGACAGACGTCTGTCAGACCGGTTCAGACCTGATCCAAACAGCTGCTCTTGTTCCGTTTCGTTGATTTATTCCAAATTTACACAGCTAATCAGATTTCTCTCGTATGTGAAGCTCTGAACTCACCGCAGTGATTATCCAGTTGAAATCAGCTCTGCGCGTTGTGATTTTTAAATGTTGATTAATTTAGCGCAGCTTGACAAAATCCTCATAAGGAATGAATGGAACGAGACGAACTATCCACAAATCAGACAGTCTTTACAAAAACACTCACTTGAAGATGGCGATGAGCAGGTTGAGCAGGAGGATGTTGGCGAAGAGCAGGTACACACAGAGCATGAGGATGGTGAGCCACTCTGGAAACGCTGGCAGCTCTCCGTCGCTGTTCAGTATGGGACACTTCGGTTTGAGAGGCTCGCTGCCGTTCATGGTGCACTCGTTTATGTTGAAATCAGCCTCTACGGGGAAACAAATCAAACAAAACTGTCCGTCTGCGATGTTTGGACAAAAGGTGTGCAGCAGAAACACGCTCACTGTTGGTGTTGCTGGGCACTTCTCCGAATATGGTGAGGTAGGGCTCGTACACGGCCCCGCGCAGGATCCAGCCCAGGCGGTTCTCGTTTTCAAACAGAATGCCCTGTTTGGCCACGCCGTACGCCACCACCCAAATACTCAGCAGGAACATGAAGAAGAACATGTCCATCATCTGCAGAAGAGGGTTTAGATATGGTTTAGATACACACGTGGACTAAACTGTTGGTGTCCTTCTGTTAAATCAAGTATATTGTGGAAGTAGAGCTGGGCGGTATGACCAAAAATGTATACCAAGGTATTTTTCAAAATTATATCGGTGTCACGATATTTTTTTTCCCAGTACATGACTAGTTGTTGACAACGTTTCCTAACAATTTAGAGAATAATTCCTGCAGTAAATTGGTTTAGATCAGGGGTGTCCAAACTTTTTTCACAGTGGGCCACATTTTGAAACTTATATAGAGTGGAGGGTCATATAATACACAGCTGTGATGTGAATCATTAACATTTTTGCATTTTACTAATTTCTTTATTAACCATAAGTACTTTTAATAAGGTATTTAACATTCATAGTTTTCAAAGCATCGTAATGTTTGGTATTTCATCTATGATTGAAGAATTACTCAAACTTTACATTAAAAACTATACTTTTTGCTATTTGGGTCAATCTAGCAAAAAGTTTGAGGGCCAAAAAAATTTACCCAAGGGCCGCATTTGGCCCCGGGTCGCACTTTGGACATGCCTGGTTTAGATTGAGCAGACTAGTATAAACCCAGGTTTGAATAGTCCCACAAAATGCTGCTGTATCCAAAGACGTGACAGACAGTGACACTCATAACTGTAATGAGGTGAAGAAATGAGAATGCATGACTTTTTTGTGCGTTAGGCGCTGATCTCACTACACACAGCTGCTGCCCGCCCCGCTCCGCCGCAGACCCCTCGCACCATCTCCACTCCAGTCTGCTCCGCAGGGCTGTGTAGCCCCGAGGAGCTCAAGAAGAGCTGCACCACCCTGCAATTCTGGACATGGTTCACCTCTTTTCTCCTCCTTTCTCCGTTTTAATTGTGCTGACCATGACAACTGTAACCTGTTTGGTAGTGTACTTCATAGAGATGGGACGAGACTGTGCCACGAGACTGGGTTTACGAGATCGAGACGAGATTTTGAAATAAGTTGCATTATTTGTTTCAATTCAGAATTTTAACCCTAACCCTGAGGCAAATTACAAAATGAGTCTTTTGTTTATTATGTTAGTTTAATATTTATTTAGTTTAGCTTCACCTTTCATTGTGTCTGTCACCATGTATTCTTATTAAATGATCTGAGTTCAATCATTTGACTGACATTGATCTGCTCCGTGTGTAGCTCAGGCTTTGCCCCCTGTCTCCTGCCTCTGCAGCTGCTGACAGGGACCAGACACACACAGACGAGAAGGAGACATGACATAGGACAAAATATCTCTGTGTGGATCTATTTTGAACTCTGTTTAAATATGAAAATCATGGCACTGTTCTTGCCATGTTCGCGTTTACATTACATATTTTTTGGCTAACTTTTACAATGTTTAGGTCTAATTTTCTCTGTCAATATTGGTCCTATTACGAAATAAAAACTGGGACAGAGTTTAGACTGTTTTCTGTCAGAATAAGTCCACTGTGTGTGGAGGAGAATATTTACTACAGCTGCTCAAAGATGCAAAACATGACCATTCATAAAAGCCTGTGTAATGGAAAGGAAAATCTCGTGAAATAGTTCTGTACGTGCACGCACAGTATCGGGAGAGCTTGTCCCATCCCTAGAACTTCAAAATGTTAAGACCCGTTGTGCTCACACCAGCTCAGAGTTAATATTGCACCAGCAGCGACCGCAGAAGGTGGTCTATGTCCATACATCTATCTGTCTTTTATTTGAGTGATAAAACTAGAACCTGAGTGTAACAGCCAAAAACAAGTAGTTTTAGAGTTTAGCCTCACTTTAAAAACCTTTAAAAGGGTCGAGTGAGATGTACATAGAATGGTGCAAGTGTGGGGTAAGGTAAGCCAAAGCAAAATGTGTGGACCACAAATGCCAAAGAAAATCGTCACAATGCTCTGCCCGTTCAGTGTGAAGCAGGTGTTATAGGCCCTCTCCTCACCATCCGTTTGACGATGATAATCTTTGGCCCCAGAGTTCGACTGATGGTGAAGATGGCCATGAGACGAAGACAAAACACAATGAAGTCGATACAAAGAAGAATCTTGCCAGGATAAATCAAAGGCTCGATCAACCTAAACGAAAAATGTATCAGACATGAAAATAATGTCCAAACAGAAAATGACATCTCGGTGTGAAACCTACCTAAACACAAGGCCAATAATGAAGAGGACGATGGACAACACGTCTAGTATGTTCCACAAGTCGTTGATGTACATTTTGGCCTTTTTCCGAATCCCAAATCCATCTGGGTTATAGAACAGCTGTGGAACAGAATCAAACAGCAACAAGTACATAGTACAGTTGATTACATTGGGGAAACATGTATTTAATCCATTTACAGATTGTGTGAAACGTGTGAAGACCATAAGATAAATCAATGGAAGGCTTACACATTCACACAGGTTCACACATGGAGCGTTAAACTTGCGCCAGATGCCCAGCGTCGGCCATGTAACTACAATATCTGTGTAGTGAAAGAATCACTGCACATCTCAAGTCAAGTTTCAGAATTTTGGGCCTTTAATGGAAGCAGGATTGATCTTCTGAAACACAGGATACTTGATTCAATTCCTTTCCCCTAAAACACATTCCTGCCTTTAATTTACGACTGGAGCTCAAAACCAAACTGAAGACTGATAAAGCCAGATGTTGTTTGAGAGAAACACAATTAATTCAGAACTGTTTTCACAGGATGAATCGCAGTGTAAGAAGTGTGACAAGTGTATATACTGTACATGTTGTGTAAAGTGCCTTGAACTGCTCAGACTTTTGGAAGGAAGGTGAGGGATAATGGTCAGGCCTGAAAATATCAGGCCTCACACACAACCCCCAACTGCTCTCGTCTGATATTAACCAGAGCTTCAGACTGACTGGACAATTTTATCGCCAAAGTGGAAGGAAGTTTTTGACCAGTAGAAACCAACTCATTGAGTTCTCAGTTCTGTTTTGTTCACTCTCGGTTGAGTTTCTCATTGCAGCCTCTCAGGTAAATTCTCTTATGGAGTTCCTTTGTTAATGATGTGCACTAAGCTCTCGGCCCCTCGATCAAATCTTTTGGACTCATGGTTCTTGTCAGCCACACAAAGCCACTGTCTACTCAGCGACCCCCAGACACCATGTGACTGGAGCAGCGAGCAAACAGACACAGCTCAGTATTCATCTGAACCAGGTTAACAAACTGATTTAAGCGCACACCACGCTGTCTAAGTGGCTTTTACAACACCAGCAGCGCATTAGATTGCTCTCCTGGGCTGAAAAGTTACTCTTGAGAGTGTGTTTCTCATGTGTACTGATGCGCTTTGTAGGAAATAACAATGCAGATGTACAGATTCGCTCCACATGTGTCGATGCATTTTCGTATCTTTGCAACAGTCCAGTCATTGAATGCATTTGCAAACTGGTCAAAGGTTAAATGAACTGGTGCAGAACAGACTTGCACAATATTTTCTCTGAAGAATGAAAGAGAAAAACTGAATTCGACTATAACTGGAAAGCTTTGTTTGCTATATGTATTATTCCAAACTTTCAAGATCCAACCAACCACAACATAAAGAGTCTTACCTGTCGGAGCTCCTCTAAAACGAGGGTAAAGAGCCAAACGTAGAGCAAGATTTCCAACTGCGACGGAAAAGGCTGGAAGTCCACCATCAGCACCACAGCAAACAGAGCCAGGAAGGCAAAGTACGACACGATGTTCAAGAAGAATTTGACCTGAGGAGAGGTGTAGAGAGAGACCAGGCGTGTCCATCCGTACAGGGGCTTCAGCTCTAAAGACGTTACCCTGTGGAGACACATAGAAACATTTAAACAGCAGCACAGCGAAGATCTTTACATGTGGTGGAGTGTAAAAGCTACGCACAGGCCTTGGGACTTTTTCTTCAGGACACTACCAGTTATCGACTCGAGTGTCTTCATTTCTTCTTTCCTCTCAGTCTCTCGTTGGATTAGTTCATCTTGTCTAGAAACACATGGCAATCAGAGGAGCGATTACTATTTTATGGGTTTTCTTGAAGACTTTCTGTTTTTGTATTGCCTTTTGAGGTAAATACAATCATCTGCTTAATCAGAAAGTTTCAATTTAACAGCGATTGGCTAAACTCAGCTGCTTCTCACTTAAAGCAGAACAAAGGCTGACCAGGGTTACCAGACAAACAAATGACTAAGCCATTGGAAACAAATCCCAAAACAAGTGACCTCAACAGATTACTGTATATGTAACCCTTCAAACATGAAGAAATCCACTAGTTCCTCTGACACTCACAGAAGAGTCGCTGCATGTGTCGTTCTCCTCAGAGTTCTAGTCCAGTAGGATCGTCTTTTCTTCACTTTAAACATCAAATATCTAAACTTACTCAACTATGTTTTTAGTCCAACATGTTTTGTCTGTAATCTGTTTGAAAAGAAAGTCGGCCTCCAGAAGCAGCTGTGAATGTAAAACACAGGCGACTGCGCTGTGTAAATGAAAACAAAGAGCTGATGTGTTTCCTGGTCACGTGACCTCCTTGTGCTCACACTCTTCCTCCCTCTGCTGGTGAATCTGTGAAACTGCATCATGTATTTGACTGGAGACAAAGTCATTGGCAGGTAAAGAGAAAGAGTCTTTTTTAGCATAACTGATGACTTTTTTGTTTATAACATGATTTAATATAGAATAATTTGTAAAAAAAAAAAAATACATAACTTGCAATCATGTAGGAATTACAAGTTTTGACTTATATACAAAATAAAATTCTGAAAAAGAAGATTTTTATTCTTACGAGTGCTCCTTCTTAAGGCCAGTGCACACCGGGACGCTCTGCCGCACGGCAAATTGGGCGCCTCTGTATGTGAATGTACACACACCGGGCTCGCGGCGGCGCACGGCGGCGCTTTACAACGGTGATTCGGTTTTGTTTGTTTCCGTCGCGGTGGCGCCTCCCCAGGAAATGACCCTGTCGGCATCCGTAGTTTATTCTTCTACGATCAAATCATGTATAGTAGTTAACTTGTCTGCGCTATTTCGTTAACAATGATGAACGCGGAATGCCTTTCATTATTTAGGACATATTATCATATTCACCCATTACGACCGCGGATCGTTGAAAAATAACGCCGAGCGTCGTGACATTTGGTGAGTGTTGACACTTGGGTCTGGCGTGTGGCAAGTGACGTGCCACGCCGCGCTTTAATGTGGGCTGGTCTTTAGGATGTTCTTAGGATTTGTTCTTACAGACGAACATTTTCCGTTAAGAACACATTTTGTGAATGCCAAAAATGTTCATGAGAAGTTATTGAGAACAAATTTGTTCATAGGAACATGTCATGAATGAGGCCCAGTGTTTTCTTAGTTTGCTTAATTTAACAAAGGCGTACTAACAATGATGTCCATGTGTGTATAAAGATACCAGCTCATGGTTCTCTGGGGTTTGGTTTGCAAACAGTGAGGGGCTATAAACCACTAGGTTACAATTACCATTAGTTTAGAAGTACCTGAAGTCCAAGAAGGACGTGTAGATGAGAGGAAAGAACAGGATGCACAGCAGGACTTTCCACACTGGATTCTCCACTGAAAGTTTTCCACACCAGGTCTGGGTCAAAAAAGCCTGGAGACACAGAGAACTGTCAGTAATAAACACCTGAACAAACACCTTTTGGTACGTTTGTGTGAACAGTTCTTACCTGAACGCCCGACTGAGCCACAAAGTTTTGATTGTTAGCCTCCAGGGCCAGCTTCAGACATGTGGTTTTGCCCCAAAATGGCGACACCCTCACCAGAAGTTTCTGAGCACGCTCCTCATTGCAAGAGTAACACTCGCTGAAGACATCTGACAAGCATAAGAAGTGCAAACATTGTAAACCTGAAAATGAAAGTTCCAACTGAGTTCTCCACTGGTAACCTTATGTATTTTTACATAAGGTCACCAGTTTTATTTCACTTTGTGGAAACTGTCTGACTTTCCACCACTGGGGTTTGTTTTCTCTACAGAGGAGCTGCATTCGAACACATCAGAGTAGTTTAGGAAGTTAAGTGTAAACATGTGTGTCAGCGATTGTTGGCGTTTCTGTGAGGTAAATGTACAAATGATA
This sequence comes from Mugilogobius chulae, assembly GCA_038363315.1. Taxonomy (NCBI): domain Eukaryota; kingdom Metazoa; phylum Chordata; class Actinopteri; order Gobiiformes; family Gobiidae; genus Mugilogobius; species Mugilogobius chulae. The sequence goes on from JBBPFD010000115.1 coordinate 78,088, forward strand.
TATACAGTCTGCTATATACAGTATGGGGTCACAGTAGCAGAGTAGTTAGAGCTCTGGCTTCCCAACAACCAGACTGTGGGTTCGACTCCTGGGTTGAACTTTTTGTTAACCTCTCAATACAGTTTGCATAGATATTTTATACAAGTTATAGGTGGGTGGTTCTTACCCATCGCACGCTTCTCATACACTCTGGAGAGCTCTTTCATTTCCTCTGCCTCGTCTGCATCATTGTCTTCTCGTGACAGCTTCTTCAGTATCTTACTGGCAGCCAGAGCGGCGGCCGTGCAGTCCTGACACTACGGTGAGAAAACAACATCAGGACACAGCGTAGACATCCAGAGTACACACAGATAAGTCCTCACGTTCTCCCAGGCGATCTCTGCCAGGGCCCTGTTGTTGTGGAGGATGGCCCACAGGAACAGGTCCCGCTCGGGTTTCTGTGTGGGTCAGGGGGTGGTTCTCCTAACGTGCCCAGAGATCCCATACTCTTGGAGAGCTGCAGGTGAGACAAACAGACTGTGAATATAAAGTCAGGAGTCGCCCTGCTGAGCCATTCTATTAGGGGTCATCGATTACTTTTTTACGGAGCTGATACCAGTTTAAAGAGCCCAAAAGACTGATTTCCAGTTAAATGGATTAATTGATCCCTCTCATCAGCAGATATCTGATCATTGCTTATCTTTCCCTCTCTTCTGCCTTAAAGTGGGCTAGCTGATTTTCACACTGCAAACATGTTATAGGTTTTAAATCTGACAACTTCCCCTCAGAAATCTTTCGACAGATGGTTAATGTCGACATGTTTTCATTTTAGATGCAGTTATAGCTTATAAATGTCTTTTAACAACAACAAAGTGAAACTGGAGTGACCACCCTAAGCTCAGCCAATCAGAGAGCTGCATTCAGCTCCTGATTAGAACTAAAAATCTTTATTATTCAGTTCAGACAGTACACTGTGGTCTCATGTTTTCACAAAGTGCTGCGTTTATCATAGACTTTTTAGTGGAAAGCACAAAGTTTACATATTCACAACTAAAAAAGTTAGCTACCCCAACTTTAAACCGGATGCACACTAGAATAGTTTAGGATCTTTTGCGATTTTTTGACTTGCCAAAGAAAAGAAGAGACCGCAGACATCAGGACATTTACGATTATTCATCGTCGCAGGAAGAACAGAGATGACACAGACTTGTGGAGCACAGCAGCGAGAAAACAGTGAGTGTGTCACATGATCGAGCGCAGAGTGTTTTCTTTCATGTGTGCAGTTATAAAAGTGAAACAATGAAACGTGAGTGGATTAAAGCAGGTTTATAAACGTCACAGGAGAGTGGAGGCTCATTAGTGGTGCATTGTGGGCGTGAATTGAAAAAAATGTCAACAAACTCGTGTTGGTCATGTTCTATAGGCCTATATTAGGCTGAAGTTAGTGCTTCTCACATCATCTGAAGCACGTCCATTGGAGATGACTAATGATTTAATGATCATACAAAAGAATCCTGCCCTATGAACACAAAGCATTACATTTATGTACAGATGAAGAGGCGACGTTTCTTCTTTATTTGACATTTTAAGAGCCACTGTCACAAGGCAGATGCACCAGATGCTGTCTCCTCATGCTCCTCACTATGATGCTCCTGACAAATAGTCGCAGTGCGCACAGACATAAGGACAAAACAAAATACACAAAATCTCTTACGAAAATCCTTTCTCCACACCTCCCCTAACTCATAGAGGGGCACATCAGGCTTAAAATTAGGCCAAAACTCCTGTAGTGTGCAGCCGGCTTTAAAGGACAAAAACTACAAACATTTCCGTTTATTCACGGCTAATTTAACAAAATTACCGTGTTCTAGTGTATTTTGATGCCTCAAATTTAAAAAGCTTGCTAAATTGAAGAAGTCCTTTTAATCCAGGGGTGTCGAACTCATTTTGACAAAGGGCCACATTGGCATCGGGGTTGTCCTCGAAGGGCCAGTTATAACTAACATTAACCTTACTAATCTTTGACATACTATAAATAATAGTTGTAGTTGATTATTGTATATTTATTGATGTAACAATTACTGAATATACATCTGCATTAGTCTGAAAAAATGACTTACTCTTTAAATTTCAGACAAATCATTTCATTAGGTTAAGACACCCAGATTGCTCCTGGTACTAATATAAGATTAAAGTAAACCTTATAAGACCTTGAGGGTCGCACAAAATGGGGTGGATGGCCGCATCCGGCCCCCGGGCCTTGAGTTTGACATATGTGTTTTAGTCCATCCTAAGAAGTACTGGTAATTCTTTGATCCTAAATGGCTAAACTGGGACAAAATGTGTGAAATGTTTAGAAACATCTCCAGGTTGTTTGAGTGAAATGAGTTTGACTTGAGATAGGCACTTTAAGTCTTAAAATATACTAGTCCATTATCGAGGCTGAGCAAAGCTAGAATCACAATCTAACGTTTTTTGGCACAGCCCTACTTACAAGTCAGAAGAGACTGTATTTGACAGACTCAAACTCACCGAATCTGAGTTGGTGGACATGTCCAGCTGGTAGACGGCAGCAGAGGAGGGGTAAATGTGGTGGGTGAAGCTCCCCAGCAGGCTGCGCACTTCTTCAGACACTTGGGTCAGAGAGATGGTCTGGCTCTCGATGGTAAAGTCTCGAAGACGCCTTCCAAAGTGTGGCCTGCGTTTCCGCTGAGATGAGCTAGCTCGTTTGGCTAGCCTCCTCAGGAACAGGCAGTTAGGCAGCTGTCTGTAGAGATCACACAGGACGTCCTCCTGCAGGAAGTCCCTCAGGCTCACACCGTTCTCCAGCAGAAGACTCACAAACTCCGGCTTGTTCCCCACCAGAGCTGACAGCATGGCACTGTGGAGCTGCTCGGACTGCACAAGGGAACAGAAAACATGACAGAACAGGCATTACAGAAGAAAAAAACTATCAACACACCAGTGAAACCATACAACAAACTACGACAAATACTTGTTCACCCAAAAGTTAAAATAGTCCCGGATCACAAATGCAATGTGACATACAACATACCATACATGTCTTGTAATAAAACCTATATTGGGGAAACAGGGAGGGCTTTCAACACGGAAAAAAGAACATAAGACAGAATGTGAGAAAGAAACCATTGGCACACACACTCGAGCAGTAAAACGGAGAGCTGAACAAGAACAACTCAATCTGCCATTTCTGACCAGTGCAAAAGAGAAAACCGTGTTATGGACTGGGATGGGGCCAGAGTCATTGGAACTGAGGACAACAAACACCAACGCTGGATAAAAGAGGCAGCGACGTGTGGTCAGGGAAAGCAAAGAAAATACTTGATGTCAATAAGACTAAATATTATATTTTTATATGTAAAATGTTTCATATTTGTCATATTTAGTTGATTTCTTTGTGGTTTAAAACCACAAAATTTCCAGGACTTGCAGATATAACTCCGATCTACAGCGCTGAAGCTCGCCTCACTCAGACCTGCGCAGACACATACACAATGAACAGGGCGCGTTCTTGCAGCGCATTCACTCACGGTTTCTCCACTAAAAGTGATAAAATATGTTTGTAGATGGACTTTTTTTGAGTGTTTTGTCTTCTAATTGTCAAGAAAGAGAATATTATATGAAAGTGAGCGCTTTTAGTGACTTAATTTGACAGTAAACGGAGTTAGTACAAAGCCCAGATGAGTCAAGTCAGAATCTGCCTCACGCTCCAGCTCTGCACGTCAGAGGAATCAGGCGGCTTTCTACGGCCAAAATACGAATAAATGTTTAAATGTGTCTGTGTTAAACTTCACTGTGCGGTTAAACAAAGCCATAAGCAACTATATACATCCTCACGAGCAAATATTTAACAGCAAAGGTCTAAAAAGCCGTAATAATCTGTCCCCAACTATTGAATAGTAGCAGTCATGAAGTCTCCAGCATTGCGGTCATCTGCCATTTAGCTCAGATGGATGATATATTTTTTGTCATCGTTGACCTTGCGTGTAGAAACAAGATAGTCACATGAGATTATGTGCTTCTATTTCACATACATGTCTGCAAAGAGAGTAAACAGACATCATAAAGTGAAAATATGCAACTAGACTTGTGTGGTCCACAGTGCCTCACCAGTTGGAAATCTCACCGCACGTCACTGAAGAGAGGCAGTAGAAATCCGGAAGCGTGCCCCTGCTACACTAAACAGAGATGAGGGGGCTTTTTTACTTTCTCATACTTGGGATACTGTTCTAAAGAAGTCTGACTGCAGAGGGCGCTGTCGTCCTTCCTCTCCCGGAAGGAAAATGGCGCCAAAGACTGTGTAGATCAGCCGTCAAGACACGTCACAGTAACATCAAGTGACGCTTCCGAAGATGACCAAAGACAAGCAGTCGAAACGTAAAGGTCTGACAAATAAACAACCACTGGTCTGACAGAGGAATTTGAAAGGTTATTTTAGTTAAATACAGTTTGTAAATCGCATCGAGGTACTACAGAGAGATTATCGGCCGACGACACTTTCTGCTCTACAGTGCATGTCGCCTGCAGAAAGAGATGCTGTCTGTCTAGTTGGCTGGAGAAACTAAAACAGAACAAGAGCAGCTGTTTGGATCAGGTCCGAACCAGTCTGGCTCCTGCAGTGGTGGAAAGTAATTAAGTACAAAAGTAAAAGTACAGTACTTAAGTTACTTTAGAAGGTATTCATACTTTACTTAAGTATATTTTATTCTGGATACTTTTACGTTTACCTCACTACATTTGAGAGCAGGTATATGTACTTTTTACTTCACTACATTTAAGAGCAGGTATCTGTACTTTTTACTTCACTACATTTGAGAGCATGTATCTGTACTTTTTACTTCACTACATTTAAGAGCAGGTATCTGTACTTTTTACTTCACTACATTTAAGAGCAGGTATCTGTACTTTTTTACTTCACTACATTTGAGAGCAGGTATCTGTACTTTTTACTTCACTACATTTGAGAGCAGGTATGTGTACTTTTTACTTCACTACATTTAAGAGCAGGTATCTGTACTTTTTACTTCACTACATTTGAGAGCATGTATCTGTACTTTTTACTTCACTACATTTGAGAGCAGTATCTGTACTTTTACCTCACTACATTTGAGAGAAGATATCTGTACTTTTTACCTCACTACATTTGAGAGCAGGTATCTGTACTTTTTACTTCACTACATTTGAGAGAAGGTATCTGTACTTTTTACTTCACTACATTTGAGAGCAGGTACCTGTACTTTTACTTCACTACATTTAAGAGCAGGTATCTGTACTTTTTACTTCACTACATTTGAGAGCAGGTACCTGTACTTTTTACCTCACTACATTTGAGAGAAGGTATCTGTACTTTTTACCTCACTACATTTGAGAGCAGGTATCTGTACTTTTTACTTCACTACATTTGAGAGCAGGTACCTGTACTTTTTACTTCACTACATTTGAGAGCAGGTACCTGTACTTTTTACTTCACTACATTTAAGAGCAGGTATCTGTACTTTTTACTTCACTACATTTAAGAGCAGGTATCTGTACTTTTTACTTCACTACATTTGAGAGCAGGTATCTGTACTTTTTACCTCACTACATTTGAGAGCAGGTATCTGTACTTTTTACTTCACTACATTTGAGAGCAGGTATCTGTACTTTTTACTTCACTACATTTGAGAGAAGATATCTGTACTTTTTACCTCACTACATTTGAGAGCAGGTATCTGTACTTTTTACTTCACTACATTTAAGAGCAGGTACCTGTACTTTTTACTTCACTACATTTGAGAGAAGATATCTGTACTTTTTACCTCACTACATTTGAGAGCAGGTATCTGTACTTTTTACCTCACTACATTTGAGAGCAGGTATCTGTACTTTTTACCTCACTACATTTGAGAGCAGGTATCTGTACTTTTTACTTCACTACATTTGAGAGCAGGTATCTGTACTTTTTACTTCACTACATTTGAGAGAAGATATCTGTACTTTTTACCTCACTACATTTGAGAGCAGGTATCTGTACTTTTTACTTCACTACATTTGAGAGCAGGTATCTGTACTTTTTACTTCACTACATTTGAGAGAAGATATCTGTACTTTTTACCTCACTACATTTGAGAGCAGGTACCTGTACTTTTACTTCACTACATTTGAGAGCAGGTACCTGTACTTTTACTTCACTACATTTAAGAGCAGGTATCTGTACTTTTTACTTCACTACATTTGAGAGCAGGTACCTGTACTTTTTACTTCACTACATTTGAGAGAAGGTATCTGTACTTTTTACCTCACTACATTTGAGAGCAGGTATCTGTACTTTTTACCTCACTACATTTGAGAGCAGGTATCTGTACTTTTTACTTCACTACATTTGAGAGCAGGTACCTGTACTTTTTACTTCACTACATTTGAGAGCAGGTACCTGTACTTTTTACTTCACTACATTTGAGAGCAGGTACCTGTACTTTTTACTTCACTACATTTGAGAGCAGGTATCTGTACTTTTTACTTCACTACATTTGAGAGCAGGTACCTGTACTTTTTACTTCACTACATTTGAGAGCAGGTACCTGTACTTTTTACTTCACTACATTTGAGAGCAGGTATCTGTACTTTTTACTTCACTACATTTGAGAGCAGGTATCTGTACTTTTTAACCTCACTACATTTGAGAGCAGGTATCTGTACTTTTTACTTCACTACATTTGAGAGAAGGTATCTGTACTTTTTACTTCACTACATTTGAGAGCAGGTATCTGTACTTTTTACTTCACTACATTTAAGAGCAGGTATCTGTACTTTTTACTTCACTACATTTGAGAGCATGTATCTGTCCTTTTTACTTCACGACATTTGAGAGCAGGTACCTGTACTTTTTACCTCACTACATTTGAGAGCAGGTATCTGTACTTTTTACCTCACTACATTTGAGAGCAGGTACCTGTACTTTTTACTTCACTACATTTGAGAGCAGGTATCTGTACTTTTTACTTCACTACATTTGAGAGCAGGTACCTGTACTTTTTACTTCACTACATTTGAGAGCAGGTATCTGTACTTTTTACCTCACTACATTTGAGAGCAGGTACCTGTACTTTTTACTTCACTACATTTGAGAGCAGGTATCTGTACTTTTTACTTCAACTACATTTGAGAGCAGGTATCTGTACTTTTTTACCTCACTACATTTGAGAGCAGGTACCTGTACTTTTACTTCACTACATTTAAGAGCAGGTACCTGTACTTTTTACTTCACTACATTTGAGAGCAGGTACCTGTACTTTTTACTTCACTACATTTGAGAGCAGGTATCTGTACTTTTTACTTCACTACATTTGAGAGCAGGTATCTGTACTTTTTAACCTCACTACATTTGAGAGCAGGTATCTGTACTTTTTACCTCACTACATTTTTGAAAAGGACTAAAAAGTAAAAGTACTTTTCTGTAGGTTTGAGAGTATCTGAAAAGGTGACAACTTCCCTAATTATTATAAATATTATACAATTTTAACAAAAATTTTCAAAAATAAACTGGCTAAATAAACTAAGTTGTCAATTCTGTTGCTTCCTCTGACCAAATAATCTGACTTTAGTAACTTTTGGACCCAAACGAGACTTAAATAAAAGAAAAAAAAAATAATACATGTACAAATTGGACTATAATTTGTGTTTTTTTTGTCATACTTTTAAGGCAAAAAAACTAAAATTTTCCAAAGTAAAAATGTAAGTTTCTGCTTCTATAATTGATTTTTCACTTCAAAAAGTGCCACATTAAACATCTCAAATTCTGTAGGAAATACTTTTTACTCTTAAAGTACATTTTTCAACTAATACTTCAATACTTTAACTGAAGTAGATTTTTGTGCGTGATACTTTAACTTTAACTTGAGTACATTTTTGCCCCTGTATCTGTACTTTACTTAAGTAGGAAAATTGAGTACTTCATCCACCACTGGGCTCCTGCAGCTGCGTTTTTTCACTCACCTGAATGTAACAGCTGCATCACTTCTGTTTCTCACAGTGATAGGTCTCTCATACAGGTAGACCTACAGTAGCCACTTGCAGTGAAGTAAAAGCATGCACACACATAATATAGCCAAACTATTTCAAAAAGCTGAAAACACAGACCTTTGCTTTCATAGTTGTGGGGACATTCTGCGGTTTAGTGTCTTCTTCTCTATAAAAGCTCGTACCAACGTCTCTACACCTTCACACTGGCTCNCACTGTAAATTCCCTTGGTGAATGAATGAGAGAGTGAATGGTTGTCTGTCTAACCCTGCGGCAAGTTGGCCACTGTCCAGGGTGTTCCCTGCCTAAGGCCAAAGTTACTGGGATGGGCTCCAGTCACCCGCGACCCCTAACGGGATAAGCGGTAGAAAATGATGAATTATTTGTTTCAATTCACAATTTTAACCCTCACCCAAAGGCAAATTACAAAATAAGATTTTTATTGCTTACTATGTTAGTTTAATATGTATTTAGTTTTATTGTTCATTATGTCTATCACAGGGGTCCCCAACCACCGGTCCGGGGCCCAAACCGGTCCGCGAGCCATCTGTTTCCAGCCCCAGAGGACCTTTTAACATGTAATTTATTTTAAATATTATAGTTTATCACTACTTCCTTGTGCTTTACTATGAAACTATTGTGTCATTTAACTAAATAAACTGCAAATTAAAGCAATAAGAGCTAAAATATGCACAATAATCACTTGTATGCATTTTACGTTGTTGTTATTAGCGCTCCCCACCTCAACCGGTCCCCGGAAAAGAAAATTGTGACTGTACCGGTCCTTGCAAGAAAAAAGGTTGGGGGCCACTGGTCTATCACATTGTATTCTTATTATTTAAATCATCGGAGTTCAATCATTTAACTGAAATTGATGTGCTCCCCCTTGTGTAGCCAGACTTTTATACTTTTTGCAAAGTTTTGATGACAAAGGTCAAAATATCTCTGTGTGGATCTATTTTAAACTTTCTTGCTAACTTTTACAATGTTTAGGACTAATTATCTTTGTCAATGTTGGTCTTATAATTACGAAATAAAACTGCGACAGAGTTCAAACTGTTTTCTGTCAGAATAAGTCTGCTACAAGTCTCTTTGTGGAGGAGACTTTTACTGCAGCTGCCTCAGTGGAACAAAACATGACTATTCATAATATGTAATGGAAAGAGATAGTTCTGTACGCGTGTGCACAGTATTGTGACAGGTTGATCTCAGGTTGTCCCATCGTTAGTACTTCATGATGTTGTCATTTTCTTTCATTTCCAGAAAGAGACTTGTTGCTGCAACATTCCTTCCTGTGTTGGACTATGGAGATCTTTTGTATAGACCTGCTCCAGCCCAAGCTTTGCGTTCACTGGATTCAGTGTTTCATGCCTCTTTACGCTTTATAACAAACTGTGGTGCACGGACCCATCACTGTGACCTGTACTCTCGTGTTGGATGGCCTGCTTCAGCCACGCGACGGCTCACACACTGGTACAGGTTTATATACAAAGGATTGTTGGTCTACTTCCTTCATACCTGAGTGTGTATCTATAGTGTAGTCCTGAAGGACATTGTCAGTTGTGTTCTTAGGATGTCTACACACTGATTGTTCCCAATGTTAGAACTGAAAAGAGATAAATGTCTTTCCAATATGTGCTCCAAACAGATTGGAATTCTTTACAGAGAGTTTTTAAACTCCAAACTCTTGTTTATGGCTCGTTTTGCTCTCTTCTGGAAAGACCTGGAAATTCAATCAATAACTTGTAACTGTTTTTAACTTTGTCTTTTTCTGTTTATTTTAAAATTAATTTCTGTGTCTTGGTTTGTTGTTGGAGCCTCTTGGCCAGGACTCCCTTGAAAAGCGATCTCCGAATCTCAATGGGACTTTCCTGGTTAAATAAAGGTTAGAGATACATTGTGATCACACCAGCTCAGAGTTAATATTGCACCGCTGGCGACCGCAGAAGGTGGTCTTAGTCCATACATCTATCTGTCTTTTATTTGAGTGATAAAACTAGCTTCACTTTAAAAGCCTGCAGGGTCGAGTGAGATGTACATAGAAAGGTGCAAAAGTGTGGGGTAAGGTAAGCCAGAGCAAAATGTGTGGACAACAAATACTAGAGAAAACCGTCACAATGTTCTGCCCAATGCTCTGCCCATTCCATTCAGTTTGAAGCAGTTGTTATAGGCTCTGTCCTCACCATCCTTTTGACGATGATAATCTTTGGTCCCAGAGTTCGACTGATGGTGAAGATGGCCATGAGACGAAGACAAAACACAATGAAGTCGATACAAAGAAGAATCTTGCCAGGATAAATCAAAGGCTCGATCAACCTAAACGGAAAAGGAATCAGACATGAAAATAATGTCCAAACAGGAAAATGACATCTCGGTGTGAAAACCTACCTAAACACAAGGCCAATAATGAAGAGGACGATGGACAACACGTCTAGTATGTTCCACAAGTCGTTGATGTACATTTTGGCCTTTTTCCGAATCCCAAATCCATCTGGGTTATAGAACAGCTGTGGAACAGAATCAAACAGCAACAAGTACATAGTACAGTTGATTACATTGGGAAACATGTATTTAATCCATTTACAGATTGTGTGAAACGTGTGAAGACCATAAGATAAATCAATGGAAGGCTTACACATTCACACAGGTTCACACATGGAGCGTTAAACTGCGCCAGATGCCAGCGTCGGCCATGTAACTACAATATCTGTGTAGTGAAAGGATCACTGCACATCTCAAGTCAAGTTTCAGAATTTTGGGCCTTTAATGGAAGCAGGATTGATCTTCTGAAACACAGGATACTTGATTCAATTCCTTTCCCCTAAAACACATTCCTGCCTTTAATTTACGACTGGAGCTCAAACCAAACTGAAGACTGATAAAGCCAGATGTTGTTTGAGAGAAACACAATTAATTCAGAACTGTTTTCACAGGATGAATCGCAGTGTAAGAAGTGTGACAAGTGTATATACTGTACATGTTGTGTAAAGTGCCTTGAACTGCTCAGACTTTTGGAAGGAAGGTGAGGGATAATGGTCAGGCCTGAAAATATCAGGCCTCACACACAACCCCCAACTGCTCTCGTCTGATATTAACCAGAGCTTCAGACTGACTGGACAATTTTATCGCCAAAGTGGAAGGAAGTTTTTTGACCAGTAGAAACCAACTCATTGAGTTCTCAGTTCTGTTTTGTTCACTCTCGGTTGAGTTTCTCATTGCAGCCTCTCAGGTAAATTCTCTTATGGAGTTCCTTTGTTAATGATGTGCACTAAGCTCTCGGCCCCTCGATCAAATCTTTTGGACTCATGGTTCTTGTCAGCCACACAAAGCCACTGTCTACTCAGCGACCCCCAGACACCATGTGACTGGAGCAGCGAGCAAACAGACACAGCTCAGTATTCATCTGAACCAGGTTAACAAACTGATTTAAGCGCACACCACGCTGTCTAAGTGGCTTTTACAACACCAGCAGCGCATTAGATTGCTCTCCTGGGCTGAAAAGTTACTCTTGAGAGTGTGTTTCTCATGTGTACTGATGCGCTTTGTAGGAAATAACAATGCAGATGTACAGATTCGCTCCACATGTGTCGATGCATTTTCGTATCTTTGCAACAGTCCAGTCATTGAATGCATTTGCAAACTGGTCAAAGGTTAAATGAACTGGTGCAGAACAGACTTGCACAATATTTTCTCTGAAGAATGAAAGAGAAAAACTGAATTCGACTATAACTGGAAAGCTTTGTTTGCTATATGCACTAGCGAGATTTCAAACAGCGCCCCAGTGTATGTTTCCTCTTAGTGCCATAAGCAAGGTTTTGTGTAATTCGTCTGGTTGTAGGAGAATTTTTTAAAATTCTGTGCAATGCAGATGTACATGATTCAGCTCCCCATAGATGACAGATTTGTGATCTGAGACCCCTGCAGCTTTTCTGACTCAGGAGTTGCAACAGTCTTTTGTCAGTCACATTCATCCATTGACATCGCGATTTGCAAACTTTGGTCAAGAGATTTGTTAAATGAAGCTCTCGTTTGAATATCACTCGAAATGCTTCTCAAAGAAACAATTTGTCTGTTAAACAGCTCTGCTTGGACGCTGCATGACAGACGCACGCAGCTTTGTCAAATGTTCTGAGAAGACATCAAGAGGCGCAAGAGAAAAACTGAATTCAGACTCAGACGTAACTTTGGAAAGCTTTAGCATTTTTGCCTATATATGTATTATTCCAAACTTTCAAGATCCAACCAACCACAACATAAAGAGCCTTACCTGTCGGAGCTCCTCTAAAACGAGGGTAAAGAGCCAAACGTAGAGCAAGATTTCCAACTGCGACGGAAAAGGCTGGAAGTCCACCATCAGCACCACAGCAAACAGAGCCAGGAAGGCAAAGTACGACACGATGTTCAAGAAGAATTTGACCTGAGGAGAGGTGTAGAGAGAAACCAGGCGTGTCCATCCGTACAGGGGCTTCAGCTCTAAGACGTTACCCTGTGGAGACACATAGAAACATTTAAACAGCAGCACAGTGAAGATCTTTACATGTGGTGGAGTGTAAAAGCTACGCACAGGCCTTGGACTTTTTCTTCAGGACACTACCAGTCATCGACTCGAGTGTCTTCATTTCTTCTTTCCTCTCAGTCTCTCGTTGGATTAGTTCATCTTGTCTAGAAACACATGGCAAACAGAGGACGATTACTATTTTATCGGTTACTCGTAGACTTTCTGTTCTGCCTTTTTCAGGTAAAAAAAATCATCTGCTTTATCAGAAAGTTTCTATTTTACAGCAATTGGCTAAATAAAGCTGCTTCTCACTTAAAGCAGAACAAAGGCTGACCAGGGTTACCAGACAAACAAAACGACTAAGCATTGAAAACAATCCCAAACAAGTGACCTCAACAGATACTGTATATGTAACCTTCAAACATGAAGAAATCCAGTAGTTTGACTTCCTCTGACCCTTTTCACTCGCTCACAGAAGAGTCGCTGCATGTGTCGTTCTCCTCAGAGTCCTAGTCCAGTAGGATCGGCTTTTCTTCACTTTAAACATCAAATATCTGCTCTAATCTTACTCAACTGTGTTTTTAGTCCAACATGTTTTGTCTGTGATCTGTTTGAAAAAGAAAGTCGGCCTCCAGAAGCAGCTGTGAATGTAAACACAGGCGACTGCGCTGTGTAAATGAAAACAAAGAGCAATGTGTTTCCTGGTCATGTGACCTCCTCTGGGTCTTGTGCTCACACTATTCCTCCCTCTGCTGTGGAATCTGTGAAACTGCATCATGTATTTGACTGGAGACAAAGTCATTGCAGGTAAAGAGAAAGATCTTTTTTAGCATAACTGATGACTTTTTTGTTTATAACATGATTTAATATTGAATAATTTGTAAAAAAAAAATACATAACTTGCAATCATGTAGGAATTACAAGTTTTGACTTATATACAAAATAAAATTCTGAAAAGAAGATTTTTATTCTTACGAGTGCTCCTTCTTAAGGCCAGTGCACACCGGGACGCTCTGCCGCACGGCAATTGGGCGCCTCCGTTAATTTCTATGAATGTACACACACCGGGCTCGCGGCGGCGCTTTACAACGGTGATTCGGTTTTGTTTGTTTCTGTCGCGGCAGCGCCTCCCCAGGAAATGACCCTGTCGGCATCCGTAGTTTATTCTTCTACGATTTAAATCATGCATAGTAGTTAACTTGTCGGCGCTATTTTGTTAACAATGATGAACGCGGAATGCCTTTCATTATTTAGGACATATTATCATATTCACCCATTACGACCGCGGATCGTTGAAAAATAATGCCGAGCGTCGTGACATTTGGTGAGTGTTGACACTTGGTCTGGCGTGTGGCAAGTGTGTGCCGCGCGCGCTTTGATGTGGCTGGCCTTAGGATGTTCTTAGGATTTGTTCTTACAGACAAACATTTCCGTTAAGAACAAATTTTGTGAATGCCAAAATGTTCATAAAAAGTTCTTGAGAACAAATTTGTTCATAGAAACATGTAATGAATGAGCCCAGTGTTTTCTTAGTTTGCTTAATTTAACAAAGGCGTACTAACAATGATGTCCATGTGTGTATAAAGATACCAGCTCATGGTTCTCTGGGGTTTGGTTTGCAAACAGTGAGGGTCTATAAACCACTAGGTTACAATTACCATTAGTTTAGAAGTACCTGAAGTCCAAGAAGGACGTGTAGATGAGAGGAAAGAACAGGATGCACAGCAGGACTTTCCACACTGGATTCTCCACTGAAAGTTTTCCACACCAGGTCTGGGTCAAAAAAGCCTGGAAGCACAGAGAACTGTCAGTAATAAACACCTGAACAAACACCTTTGGTACGTTTGTGTGAACAGTTCTTACCTGAACGCCGACTGACCACAAAGTTTTGATTGTTAGCCTCCAGTGCCAGCTTCAGACACGTGGTTTTGCCCCAAAATGGCGACACCCTCACCAGAAGTTTCTGAGCACGCTCCTCGTTACAAGAGTAACACTCGCTGAAGACATCTGACAAGCATAAGAAGTGCAAACATTGTAAACCTGAAAATGAAAGTTCCAACTGAGTTCTCCACTGGTAACCTTATGTATTTTTACATAAGGTCACCAGTTTTATTCACTTTTGGAAACTGTCTACTTTCCACCACTGGTTTGTTTTCTCTACAGAGGAGCTGCATTCAAACACATCAGAGTAGTTTAGGAAGTGAAGTGTAAACATGTGTATCAGCGATTGTTGGGTTTTGGAGTAAATGTACAAATGATATATACAGTCTGCTATATACAGTATGGGGTCACAGTAGCAGTAGTTAGAACTCTGCTCCCAACAACCAGACTGTGGGTTCGACTCCTGGGTTGAACTTTTTGTTAACCTCTCATACAGTTTGCATCTATATACTTAATACAAGTTATAGGTGGGTGTTCTTACCCATGGCACGCTTCTCATACACTCTGGAAAGCTCTTTCATTTCCTCTGCCTCGTCTGCGTCGTTGTCCTCTCGTGACAGCTTCTTCAGTATCTACTGGCAGCCAGAGCGGCGGCGTGCAGTCCTGACACTACGGAGAGAAAACAACATCAGGACACAGCGTAGACATCCAGAGAACACACAGATAAGTCCTCACGTTCTCCCAGCGATCTCTGCCAGGCCTGTTGTTGTGGAGATGGCCCACAGGAACAGGTCCCGCTCGGGTTTCTGTGTGGGTCAGGGGTGGTTCTCCTAACGTGCCCAGAGATCCATACTCTTGGAGAGCTGCAAGTGAGACAAACAGACTGTAAATGTAAAGTCAAGAGTCGCCCTGCTGTGTCATTCTAATTAGGGGCCGATACCGGTTTCAAGAGCTCCAAAAAGACTTATTACAGTTAATTGGTCGATTTCTTTCAACAATATTGATACTATTAATTGATCCCTCTCATTCCTCCGAACACTGGCAGATATGAGGTCATTGCTTATCTTTCCCTCACCAGTCATATCTGTCTTAAGCCGGCTGCACACTAGAATAGTTTAGGATTGGAGATGACTAATGATCTAAGGATCATACAAAAGAATCCTGCACTATGAACACAAAGCATTACATTTATGTACATATGAAGAGGCAACGTTTATTCTTTATTTGACATTTTAAGAGCCACTGTCAAAGCAGATGACCAGATGCTGTCTCCTCATGCTCCTCACTATAATGCTCCTGACAAAAAGTCGCAGTGCGCACTAGGGCTTGCACCGACTAGTCGACTAGTCGGTCCCCCGCGACTACTTTGAGAGGTACTCGACTAGTCGAAGAATAATTAAATCAGAGGTTGGTTAAGAAAAAAGCTCTTTAAACTTGCACTTCTAACACATAAATGTCAGCAACTCGTCCGTCTTTTTCCCCGGCCCGTTCTACGTCTCTCCCCGCGCTGTTCTTCCGCCCCGGGATGCTTTGTCCCTTCGCTTTGGCACACTGGAGCGCGCTGTAGACTACCCCTGCCTTGCATAGCGCACGGACACTCTGTGGCTCCACTCCAATAACGCACGAACTGTTCGTCCCAAAACGCTTTGTCTAGCCGAGCGCGTTTTATAGCCGCGCGGCTCAAAGCTCTCAGACTGTTCGCTCCGTCTAGCCAAACGCACAGCGCCTAGAGCCCGCTGCACCCCGGCTCAAAGCTCTCTGACTGTTCGCTCCGTTCAGCCAAACGCACAGGCACCTGGAGCCTGCTGCACCCCGGCTCAAAGCTCTCTGACTGTTCGCTCCGTTCAGCCAAACGCACAGGCACCTGGAGCCTGCTGCACCCCGGCTCAAAGCGCTCAGACCGTTCGCTCCCTCTACGTCTAGCCAAACACACAGGCACCTGATGCACGCTGCACCCCGGCTCAAAGCGCTCGGACCGTTCGCTCCAACGCGCCCTGACCAGCCGTCTCCAAGCGCACATCGTCCCCTGGATCCGAGTCTGTGGATCTAAACTGGTCTTAAGTTTTACAGCGCGGTTTGTGGGAGAAGGAGACGAGAGGAAAAGAGTGATGAGTGATGTGTGTGAACCAGCAGGCTTCAGGTGGATTTGTGTTTCCTTCACTGTTCAAAACGCACTGACCAAACGTCCCACAGTGTGTGGTGTGCAGACTGAATCCAAGCCGCTGTCAGAGCGAGACCTCCGCCCCGCGCGCACGCACAAATAGGCTTATTTAGCTTTATTTTCTTCTTGTATGTAAAATCAAAGAGCCTACGTTCAGCTTTATTACAGGGCATTAGGTACGTCCAATGTTTTCTGATAATATGGTCAGTATAAATAAGCCGTTTCTAACAATTACCCAGGCAAAATCATCGTGCCTTTGGATCTTTGTTTTTGTTAATGACGTCATCGACTAGTCGAAGTCGACGCGACTAACGCTCTCGACTAGTCGACTACTAAAATTCACTAGTCGTGCAACCCCCTAGTGCGCACAGACATAAGGAAAAAACAAAATACAAAAAATCTCTTACGAAAGTGCTTTTCTCCCGCACCTCCCCAAACTCATAGAGGGGCACGTCAGGCTTAAAATTAGGCCAAAACTCCTGTAGTGTGCAGCCGGCTTTAAAGGACAGAAACTACAAACATTTCCGTTTATTCACAGCTAATTTAAACAAATTACCGTGTTCTAGTGTATTTTGATGCCTCAAATTTAAAAAGCTTGCAGTGAAGAAGTCCTTTTAGTCCATTCTAAGAAGTACTGTAATTTCTGCCCTATTGAGCGCACCTGAATATAAGCTGCACCCATAGATTTAAGTAAGAAAAATGATAAAGTACTTATATAGGCCGTACTTGTTAATAGTAAGTCTATGAGAATCTATAATTTTGCTGCATTGCCTTATAAGCCGTATAGTTCAAAGCTCATGAAAAAGTAGCATCTTATAATCCAGAAATTACGGTAATTCTTTGATCCTAAATGGATAAACTGGGACAAAATGTGTGAAATGTTTAGAAACATCTCCAGGTTGTTTGAGTGAAATGAGTTCGACTTGTGATATGCACTTTAAGTCTTACAGCCAAATGAACCTGCTGGTTAAAATATACTAGTCCATTATCGAGGCTGAGCAAAGCTAGAATCACAATCTAACGTTTTTTGCACAGCCCTACTTACAAGTCAGACGAGACTGTATTTGACAGACTCAAACTCACCGAATCCAGTTGGTGGACATGTCCAGCTGGTAGACGGCAGCAGAGGAGGGGTAAATGTGGTGGGTGAAGCTCCCCAGCAGACTGCGCACTTCTTCAGACACTTGGGTCAGTGAGATGGTCTGGCTCTCAATGGTAAAGTCTCGAAGACGCCTTCCAAAGTGTGGCCTGCGTTTCCGCTGAGAGGAGCTAGCTCGTTTGGCTAGTCTCCTCAGGAACAGGCAGTTAGGCAGCTGTCTGTAGAGATCACACAGGACGTCCTCCTGCAGGAAGTCCCTCAGGCTCACACCGTTCTCCAGCAGAAGACTCACAAACTCCGGCTTGTTCCCCACCAGAGCCGACAGCATGGCACTGTGGAGCTGCTCGGACTGCACAAGGGAACACACACAATTAGGACATACAGTATATTATGACTTTTGTCTACTTTTTTGCTCTTAAGCATGTTGGGGGAAATCTTAGTTATATACACCAAAAAGGTTAATTTGGTCTTCTTTTCTAATCACGTCTAAAATGTCTATGTCAGACCCGTGGTTGTTTATTTGTTATACATTTACATGTTTTTGGATATGAATATCACACACATACAGGACGGCAGCATAAAAATAAAAATACACAGCAAACCAACTCACACCGACCCCAATACAACAGCACACAAACTCTCCGTTGTACGTACGCTTTTTGACAGGACCAGCATCATCACAGAAGAACAGGACAGGAAACAGAAAACATTACAGAACAGGCATTACTGCAAAACCATACAAAAAACTACAACTAGACCTGGATCACAAATGCAATGTCATGTATGAAATACCATGCATGTCTTGTAATAAAACCTATATTGGGGGGAAAAAGGGAGGGCTTTCAACAGACGAAAAAAAAGAACATGAAACAGAATGTGAGAAAGAAACAATTGGCACACACACACTAGAGCGGAACAAGAACAAATCAAATCTGCGATACCTGACCACTGAAAAAGAGAAAAGCATGTTATGGACTGGGATGGGCCAGAGTCACTGGGACAGAGTACAACAAACACCAACGCTGGATAAAGAGGCAAGAGAAATCCGGAAGCGTAACACTGCTACATAGAGTTTAGATCGGGCCCAAAAAATGCAGCCCGACCCAGCCCGAGCCCGCGCACGTCGTGTCCGAACCCGACCGGGACCCGAGTCAGTCTGTGTGTCTGAGCCCGAGCCCGAAGTGAGCCCGCCCCGCCCACTCACTGAAATGTGGCATTTTAATGACAGAAAAAGCTCCTTGGTGTCCCATACGTTACAAAAGCGCTTCCTCCACCGCACATTTCTCCCTCTCTCTCTCTCTCTCTCTCTCTCCCTCTCTCTCCCTCTCTCTCTCACTCTCCATCTTCCTTCTTTCTCACCGCGTACATGTGGGTGCTTTCTCTCTTCCTCCTCACCTTTTCTTGGGTCCGCATGAATGAAAGTGCCTTCCCTGTCTCTCTTCCTCTTTTACCTGCTCCGCGCTTACACAAGCCTTCTGTCTCTCTCTCCTCGCTCCGGCGGTGCATCAAACTTCTCACGCCGTATAGTTGGCCATTTAAACACTCGCTTTATGTCCCCGCAGTGGTTTTGCGCTGTGTTCTGACGAGGCTGTCAATCATCCCGCGAAGCGCACGTGTTCAGTGCGGCTCTGCGTCTTGGCCCGAACCCGACCAGGCCCGACAACTATGTGAGAAATGTGGGCTCGGGCTGGGCTTGGGCTCGGGCCCAGAATCTAAACTCTACTGCTACACTAAATAGAGATGAGGGGCTTTTTTATTTTCTCATACTTGGGATACTGCTCTAAAGAAGTCAGACTACAGAGGGCGCTGTGTCCTTCCTCTCCCGGAAAATGGTGCCAATGACACGTCACAGGAACGCCAAAGTCTGACCGGTCTGAACGAACGTCTGGCTCCTAAAGCTGCATTATTTCACTCAACTGAATGTAACATGTGAGCAGCATCCTTTTGTTTTCACACTGTGATTAACTCTTGTAGTTAGCTGACAACAGCACTGGCTAGTGTTGCTGCTACAGCTCGTGTCAATCAGCCGCAGCTTTTTCTGTTATCCGGTTGTGCATGCATCTCCTGTGTTGAGAAATAAATAATCCCTCTATACTGGGTTTATGTATAGAACTGATCCAAATACAGGCGACACAGTGGCGCAGCTTTTAGCGTTCTGTCCTGGGAAATGACTTCCGGGGGCTTGGGGGCTTTTTATGTAGAGTTTGCATGTTCTTCCTGTGTCCAATGTGCCTCCTCTCTCCCCTCTCCAGGACTACAGATCCAAATGAGCTGTAAAGCTACAATCTGGTACAAGCATCTCTGCCAGTGTGCTTCATGGAATTGTACATTGTCCATATAAAATTATCTAAATTATCTAAATACAAAAGTCCTTTATTGCAATGTGGGATGCCTGAAAGTCTAACTTAAGCTGACTCTTTGTCACTGGTGTGGCCAGTGTCATGTCTGGACTCAAAGTGACGTCAGTGTGTATTGTCCACTCAAATGAAGCACTAATTGCAAACACGTTCTGTCAAACTAATCACACTGCTCTCCTCTTTGAGCTCATCCTTTCAACTTTTCCTGTCTGCGGACTCACACCAGGAGCGATAAGCCTGCTCCCTTGAAGCCGCTCGTGTTGTCTCCAGTCCTCTACAAGTTTTCAGAGGAAGGGGGTAGTTGGGAATGATAAATTGTCTATTTATATAGCACTTTTCTACCTTTCCAGGCACTCAAAGCGCTTTACAATCAGGGATCCACTCATCCAGTGTAACAGACACTGAGGCAGTGTGGGGTAAGTGTCCTGCCCAAGGACACAATGACAATCCACTTATGTCGTCCCACTGTGGCACCTGGTGTTCCAGCGGTCTCCCATCCAAGTACTAACCAGGCCCTGACTGCCTAGCTTCTGAGATCTGACGAGATCAGGCTTTGACAAACAGGTAGGGCCACCTGCTCGTCAAAGCGCTGAGTGCTTCGACCAATGCCTCATTTGTGTCTGTGAAAAGGTGTTCACAGGATTACTCTGCTTGTCTCATCACTTCCTCATGTCTCGTCTCTCCACCAGCTGCAGAAGAGATGAATGGGACCTGCTCTTAAGTGGCTCCAGTTGCTTCTGGTGTGAGTCCGTCCGCTGCGATGCTTTTCAATGAGTTTACTGTGTTTGTGAGGAACATTATTTCATGTTTCTATCCTCTCTTTTCCAACTTGTTTTTGCCTGAGCTTGTGTTTCCTCTTGTCCAATCATCAAGCCTAAAGAGGGAACCAATGTGAGGTCTGCTAGAGGGTAAAAGCAGGGCCTAAAGCTTTGATGCAGGGCGGAACGGGTCGCTTTGTGCAGTGGAAACAGCATAGGACCATATCGTACCACCCCTACCCGAGCCAATGGAAAAGAGGCTTAAAAGGCTCAAAATACTGGGAAAAAATGTTTTTTTACTATTCACAATCTGGATCTATGTAATGAATCCTTCTGCTGGCATCACACATTCCTAGAGCAATCATTCTCACACAGGTAGACCTACGTTAGCTCTTTGCAGTGAGGTAAAAGCAAGCACATACATAATGTAACCAATAACATATCAAAAAGCTTGAAAACACAGACAGTTGTTTGACATTCTGGGTTTAGTGTCTTTTTTCTATAAAAGTGTACAAATGTCTGCTCACCTTCCACTGGCTCTCATCGGTGAAGATCTCTGTGTTGGCGATGTCCACTCTGTTCCAGGCCACAGCCAGCTCCAGCTGCCTCTGAGAGTCATCAGACACAACGCCCTCACCGCTGCGGGACGCTGAGGGAGAACGACCAGCAAGGGATAGTCACAACACTACAGCACAACTTTCACAACCTATTTTTGAATCATGGCACAAAAGTTCACATTTTGAAAGATTTACTTCAAAATGTGGGTAAGGTTAGAGTTAGGTTCAGACCAGACAGTGTTGGAGGGATCAAGTCGTCCATGTTAAGCCAATGTAAACCTGCATCGTGAGGAGTCCAGCAAATTTGTGGCACGAATAGCAAACTTTACAAAAAGTCACATTCAGGCGACTTGTCCTCAGACACTCACGTTCCCTCACTAGTCTCATGTTCCAATGGCAACGATGTGCTTGTGTTCAGGCTTGCCTCTGTTCAAAGCCGTTTCCTTCCACGCTTGGGAGGGCAGGCTGATTGATTGGGACGTTCTGTTGGGGCAATTCGCTTGCACTGCAGAGCTCACAGTCTGTTAGCTGTTAGTTCTGGTTCGTCAGCCTCAGATCTAGGGTCTTTCCCACCGTCAAAGTGCAGCACACAAATATATATGTGTTTCTAGTTATCCTGTCTACACTTTGGAAATCTGCCTGACACATAAATACTGCCATCGTCTTGCTTTCTCCGTCTGCTCTCTTTCGCACTATTAACAAGGATCAATTGTAAATAGTGTATTAAGTTGCAGTGATAGTTTTTTTGTTATTCATTACATATGTATAGGTAATAATGTTTGTTATTCTAGAACTTTCATCGCCATTTACATAATTCTGCTCAGTAACCGTTAAACCAAACACAAGTCTTCTCCTGTAAACTTTCAACCAATCAGCATCCACGATCTTGCCTGGTCACTCAGTTCACAGGTAGCAGTTGACGAGGCAAGTCGCTCCCATCTTCGCACGATCCTCGCACGATCGAATTTTTCTTTCTTTTCTTCTATGAGTCGAGTGTTTATGCGTCCATGAGAAAGTAAGTTTATTGCTCAACGATGTCATATTGCTTACGGTTGAGTTCTATCGTGTTTCTCTACTGTTTGTTGTCTTTAGTCTTGTCCTGTTCTTTCACGACTTCAATAATTTGCCAAAGAGTGTTAAATTTACCATTTAGTATTTATAGATCATGTTATATGCCTATAATATGTTATATTCGGCATCATTGTATTTGGTCTTAATTAGTTGCGTTCGTTGTCCTCGGTGTCATGTTTTCGTCGCATGCGCCGAGGATGCGTTCACGGACAATCGGATGGTAGAATATCCACTAAATTTAGCTGACGCCCATGAGGCATTCAAAGACAGTTGGAATTGCCAGTTTTTGGCGAGAAAATGCCTTTATATCATTTTGAATCACTGTGAACTATCCTTTAACATGTTATGAGTGCTTTATTTGTATATATGTGTTTGAAAGATTATTTTTGTGTCATTGTTATAGTTATAGCCAATTTATATGGACATATCAACATATTTTCAACTGGCTCAATATTTTCTTTCTCTGTTTATAGAAACCATGAACATGAACATAAATCTGAACATCAATCAAGAGTGGTAGAGTGTACATGAGCTTCCTTTCCTTTTGTTCTGGCCGGACAACCTGGGGAGATTGATAAAAATCTAACTAGTCCTAAAACAGTCCTTTCAGAGGTCACAAGTGTGGGTCTCCTTCCAACGCCTCGTTTACACGCACTATGTCATGTTGTCACGGATCTTCCCAGGTTTTGGAAACGAGATGAAAACTGTTCCCTCTGACAGCCTCTCGGGATATCTCTAATCTGAGTTACGTAATCCCCAACAGCAGTGTTTTGTGCCTCCTCGTTTCAACATGATTTGGTTGTTAATTTTGAACCACCTTTGCTCACATGCAACCATGCCCCGCTTGCGTTTGTTTGTCCGCAGTTTGCACCCACAATGCTTTGCGGCGTGACGTCACAATCTATTTTTAGAAACTGGGAGCTTGTTTGGGCGTTTGCAGACGCAGGATCTTTTGAAGTAGACGCTCTGGCCTCATCAGGCGTCGACCCACGAGATGGACACAGCTAAACTTTCATGGTTGAGGAGGATTGGTGTCATCCGCGTAGCAGTGAAAGGGAATGTTAAGTTTGCGAAAGAGAGAACCAAGAGGGAGCATATACATGATGAAAAGAGGGGAACTTAGGACAGAGCCTTGGGAACACCAGGAAAGAAGAGAAAGGAGATCTAAACTTCTAAACTCTCTGCTTTACTTCTCTTCTTTCCAACATATTTTCAAATTTTTCTTCACAAACTTGTTCTTGATTCATGTAAAACTATCATTTATGTTTACAATAAGTACCAAATTAAGTAAAAATTGCAATCTCATATGCTTTGTAACAGTGACTTTGATCTTGTAAACGTGCTGCATGTGTTTTCTTGATTACTAAGCATCAGTCGTGTTATTGAGGGCTATTGCTGAGCGCTGACTCTGTTTCCACGCTTTCCCAGACAGTCAATTATCCTCAGAGTATGTCTACACACACAGCACAGGCCCAAATCTCTGTTGATTAACCATCAGTCTCTCCAATCCCATTAAGTACAGAAATCTTTATCATCAGCGTTCCGTTGAGCCGCAGCTTAAGTGCTCTGAGCTGTTACAGGTGAATCTAGCTCACTGCAGAGACATTTCCTCTAACCTTTGAGTAGTGCTCGGAGAATGGCCACATCCACGTCTCCATCGCTGTCCGCAGTGACCCGGAACACCGTCAGCAGATGTGGAGTCCTGATGATGTCCTGGATCTGGAACAAAAGCAGAGGAGACAAGAACTTCAAACCAACTTAAAGCTGGACTACCTGACTTTTTTAGTTGTGAATGAGTAAACTTTTCTACCTAGAAATATGCACTTTATCACAAAAAAGTTGAGACCTGGATTCTAGTTGACACAGGAATGGCCTTCATGTCAGTGTGTCACAGTTTCTGATTGTTTCTCGTGTAACTAACTCTCCTGCCTGGATTTATTTCAGATGCACTGCCTTGTAACTATGAAACTGAGCTGGTCCTGGAGAAACATGGATACGTGCAGCAGGTCAGACTTCTCTTTATGCGTTGTGACTTAAGATAAGTCTTGATAAGCTTATTATGATTAGAGATAGACTGATATATCGTCTGGCTGATATTTTGGGGCCAACATATAGATTTTTTTTTTTGCAACTTGGCCTTAATTTCTGGCCAAACTTTGAGCACTCAAGAGTAGCATGCTGGGGGAGTATTCACTGTCAAATGGTCAAGTGAATAGCGGAGAACACTATCATGCTAGGCCAGGGGTGGGTCGGTGGGTTGGTTGGTGGGTCCGTCTGTCTGTCCCTCTCCCCCTCAGGAAGCTGCGTGCCACTGTCAGTGGAGTGTGACATAAAACAAACACTTACCTGACAAAAGCAGCAGCAGTGTTTTCTCTGCTCTGTCACACAGGACAGTTCTGTCAGGTTGAGTCAGTCTGACTTGACGCTCCTAAAGCCCAGTTTAACAGGGGCGGAGCTAAGGGTAGCTGGGGCTGGGGCCCCCTAAATCTGGCCTTTATGGCGGGCCCTAATTGTTTTTTTTTTTTTTTTTTTTTTTTTAATTTAACCCCATGTCTTTTTAATTATAGTAAAATGACATCACAGAATAAGATCATAACATCTAAAACTCACCAATATACAGGAAACTGCATTGATTTTTAAACATTCTGACGAAGGAGGCCCGTAGACCCCCTGAATTACATCAAAACTTTGTTAGATGAAAACATATTTGTATTTAAGGGCCTATGGGTCTGTCTGTGAATTTAAATTAAATAAAAATGTATTTCGAGGAGGGCAATTTATACGTCAACGGCACGATTTGAAATCTTGCCTATAGGGCGCAAAAACATATAGAGCCATCATTAAGAATATATAACAAACACTTTTTCTTCATTTAATGTATAAGTATATGGAGAAGTTCTAAAAGGAAAAAACGTTGTGCACCGTGTGCAAAATGAACCCGAATGAACCCCACAGATGCACTCACTACAAACTGAGCTCAGCCTCCACACAGTCACAGACACTTTCATGACACTCTATGAACCTAGTTCAGTTATGTCAAGGTCTTTTTTGACGTGGACATTGCGTTTGCCGTGGCCTTAAGTAGACACTGACAGCACAGACAGATGTGAGGGATCTCTGGACTAATCTTGCTGAATATTTTTTTCTCTATGTGCCGTTGATATCGACTGGCTGACAAATGTATTAAAAATCGGAATTGGCATCTGCCAAAAAAAAAAACAATATCAGTCTATCTCTAATGATTATGCCATCTATTGAACTCAAGGATGACAAAACCTCCCATGTCTTAAGCTTAATGTAAAACAAAAACTGATTAAGCCATTGGTGTCCAAACTTTTTTCAGAGTGGGGAGAATTTGAAAAATATATGGAGCAGAGGGCCATATATTTCACGCCAGTGAAGTGAATCATTCAAAATATTGCATTTGACCTCATTTTAATGAACCACCACACTTTTAAAAGAGCCTAATCATTCATTTATGGTTCAAAGGAACTAAAATGTTTTTTTTTTCGACTATGATAGAAGAATTGCTCAAATTTGTCATTAAAAACTATATTTTTGTAATTTGGGCCAATCTAGCAGTAAGTCTGAGGGCCAAAGAAAATTAGTCCAAGGGCCGCATTTGGCCCCCGGCCGCAGTTTGGACATGCCTGATTAAGCTGAACAACTGTTGCACTGACGCACAGACGTAAGACATAAAATTAAAATCTGCCCTAGTTGTATTCACGTTATTTAAAGAAGATATATAATGTTAAAGTTGTATGAATAAAGACCGTGTTTTACCTTCTTTGTCCATTCGATAATCTTAGAGTCGGTGAAGCCTTCATACTCCTGACCAAAGAACTTCTTCAGGAGCTGCTGGATGAGCTCGATTTTGACTTTGCTCACAGGCAGATCTGCCACATGAGCCACTACATCAGCGATTCTGCCCGATCCCTCCAGCACCACACATGGAGTCCCGTTCAGCATGGCGTTGTACATGGTCTGAGGAGACACACAAACACACAACATACATACGTTTGGAGAAAGAAGTAGGATGGTCTGAATCTAAAGAGTTTCTCTAATAATATAATTCTCTAAGGACAGGCCCCTTTTCTTTACATGTAAGGTAACGTCAGGCTCAGAGCTTCAGTCCAGCTCTGGTGCAGTCACAGTGGACTTTCTGTTTCTTTAAAAGTGTGGGAGGCTGTCACACGCTGTGGAGACTTTTGTAACGTCCCATAGAAGTCTGGTGACAGAAGAGAACGATATGAGCTCAGGGGGGCAGGTTTGTTGCTCCTGATGACAGCTCTCTCTCAGAAACACATTTGAGGACTTCAGAGGTTTGATCGTGCTGGTAAATTCTACAAGGATCATGTCGAGTATTGGTTCTTCTTATGTCTTTCAAATGTTATGTGATTACATCAATGCAACGCATCTTTTTGACACATGCTCCAGTTACTAAGAATGTAACTATATAAATGCTAAAGAATGTTTAGGAAGTGGATCAGTCTTTAGGAGAATGACAGATACAGTTGGTTGGACTTGATTGGATTTGAGGCAAAGAGTTGAGACTAACTAGAGACTTGCCAAACAGTGACTTGGTCACACTCTGCTTATTGGATTAGCTGGTGTGACTCAGGTTAAAGAAACATCGCTATGCTACACTTGAGTTTACAGAAAGAGCTGTAAGACTTCAGAAAAGAGGCCATCCGACATTTGTAAGAGTTCATTCTGGGTGAGAGGAGGAGGAGAAGAGAGCATAGACTTGATTTTAAATCAGTTTTATGTTTTTGTTTTCAGTGAACCAGACATCATGTAAAGTCCAGTCTTTTCTCTGGCTCCAAGGATTCCTCTAACTGATTCAGTTTGAACTGGGACTCTATTAGTCAGGCATTTTAGAAAAAACTTTAAGCTGAGACCCTCAGCTTAAAGTTGAGGTAACTAACTTTTTTAGTTGTGAATTAGTCAACTTTGTGTCTACTAAAAAATATGATAAATGCAGCACTTTAGAAAAAATGAGACCACTGACTACTGCAGTGGAGGCTCCTGACTCATTTCTTTGGGGGTGCTATGGTCAGTACACCAGTTATCAAACCCTAATACCCACAATCATTATATTGTCTAATCAATCAGTCAGTAGAATATAATTTTACACCACTATGTGGCCTTGATGTGCAATCAATGCAACTGTTGTGGCCAACTTCTGTCGATAAAACTATAAATAAAGATCCAGACAAATAAAATGCATAAACAGGCTTTATATTAATAATAACATATCTATTTGTTATTTTTAAGACAATAAATCCAGCCAGAGAGCCACAGTAAACATGGACATGGTTGAACAGAAAACTCTGAGTCCAAAAATACACGATTCTAATCTATACTCAAGGAAAAAAGAAACGCAACATTTTAATTTTCAAAAATTCCTTAGAAAACGAGTACATTTGAAAAAACAGGCTAGCACCATGGTTTCAGTCCACAGTAAGCTGAAGACAGGTTAACAAATTTCTTGGTTTGGCTTGACTGATTGTGAGAACAATAAAGAGGGCATTACAGGGACGTTTATTCACACAAAATCTTGTTTGAAACCCAGAGTTGACTTTTACCGCTGGTTAACTGTGTTCAAGTCTTCTCTATAAAAGGCCACCAGAATGAAAACACACTTCTTCACGATGCCACGATTGTCGCAACCAGAGAGGGATGGAGCTATTGGCTGCTCCAAGTTGGATAGTGTTGTTTTGCTGTGGCCAGGGTGTTTGGAGTCACCGCTCTACCATTAGTCGTCTTGTGGAGCGATACCAGGCCACTGGTTCCTCTAACGACCGCCCTCGTACTGGTGGCCCCCGTGTAATGACCGCTGCACAAGACCTCGCCAACCGCCCCGCACATCTTCGTAACAGGTTCAGCCGCCACCAGGTCCTCAGCCGAGACCATTGGGACACATCACAGGCCAGTGTTGGCCAGAACCATCCGTAATCGCCTCCATGCTGACCTGTATTCGACCATATTGGCCATATGTTGGATCAGTGCTTACCCC
Organism: Mugilogobius chulae; assembly: GCA_038363315.1. Lineage (NCBI taxonomy): Eukaryota > Metazoa > Chordata > Actinopteri > Gobiiformes > Gobiidae > Mugilogobius > Mugilogobius chulae. The sequence continues at coordinate 106,488 of JBBPFD010000115.1, forward strand.
CCCACATCGCCGAGCTGGGGTCGAATGGTGCACTGCACATCGTCATTGGACTTTGCAGAGGTGGTCCCAAGTTGTTTTCAGTGACAAAAAAAGGTTTCAGTGCTTCAGAGCAGATGGCTGAGATTGGGTGTACAGGACACTATAGGAGAAACTCAGCAGCAGCTGAGGGCGGCACTGGTGGCAAAATGGGCGACAATTCCACAGGATCAACTCAGACACTACTGCCGATCCATGAGGCGACAAATAACTGCTGTCCAGGAGCCAACGGGCGTCACGTGAACTATTGACAGTCTGATGAAACTCCTGTCACTTTTGGTTTGGGGGTTGCTCTATTGTTTGGTTGTGTTATTGGACTCCAAAATGTGTAAACGCCACAAGAGTTGGCCTGAGGATTAGAAATGGATGTAGGGTTCATATGAAACAGGCGGATCTCAAAAAGAAAATTATTCTGCCCCCAAAAATTCAGAAAAGTGTTGAGTGTTGCGTTTCTTTTTTCCTTGAGTATACATTCTTCACATTTTGCTGTAACGTGTCTGATGTTTAAATTTGGTCTCCAGGGTCGTGGCTGTTAAAAAAAAGGTTTTTCATGTGACCAATATTCTGAGTTAGATCACTAGCCGTGCTTTTGACATGAACGTGCCTTGCATCACGCAGACGTACGTGACGACAGAGCTTCAGGTGCAAGCACCCGCAAGTCCATTAGTTTGCATTGTGGAGCTGAAACTTAGAAGAAAAAAAAACGCTCTTATATTAGATTCAATGAGATGGTGCTATTTGAAACAAGGCTCAGATCCAAACGAGGCGGGACTATGTACCAGCAGCCAAAATTCCCCTTTTCTGATTGGACAGGGATGCTTTAAGGTTTAGTCGGTTTAACCACACACTTTAACCACACACCTTGTAGTCCAGGGGCGGTCCATCACATCGCCCTAGTGATGGACCGCCCTGGACTACTGTTTGAACTGGATTATACAGAATATTTGTTCAGGAGCCGAATGTAGCTCTCTGATTGGCTGTGCTTAGGTTGTCTTCTGCAGTTTCACTTAGTTGCTTCTTAAAAAAAGAAATTTATAAGCCGTGATTGCAACCAAAATGAATACACATTGCTATCAACCATGTGCCGAAGGATTTAAGAGAGGAAGCAGTCAGGGTAGCACTTTAAAAGACCTCCACGGTACCTACCAGTTAAGTACCGTGTCAGTTACTAGTAACTAACAGTGACACTTACTAGTACTTACTCTGGTACTTACTGTGGTACTTACACTGGTACCTAGAGTGGTACTTTGAGTGGTACTTGTACCAGCAGTTACTGGTACATACCACAGGTACTTACTGTGGTACTTACTGTGGTACTTACACTGGTACCTACAGTGGTACTTTGAGTGGTACTTGTACCAGCAGTTACTAGTACATACCACTGGTAGTTACTGGTACTTACTGTGGTACTTACACTGGTACCTACAGTGGTACTTTGAGTGGTACTTGTACCAGCAGTTACTGGTACATACCACTGGTAGTTACTGGTACTTACTGTGGTACTTACACTGGTACCTACAGTGGTACTTTTACCACCAGTATTGGCATGCTGGTATGGTCGTGGCCATACCAGCATGCCAAAGCCTGATCCCGTCAGATCTCAGAAGCTAAGCAGGGTTGGGCCTCGGCAGTACTCGGATGGGAGACCACAGAAGAACCTCAGGTGCCACAGTGGGGCAACTTCAGTGGTACTTACTACAGTAGTTGACAGTCAACTACTGTAGTAAGTACCACTGAAGTACCAGTATGTGTCACTTTAGTACAGGTCCCGTTGTTACTAGTACTTAACTGTCAACTACTGTAGTAGGTACCACTGAAGTACCAGTATGTGTCACTTTAGAACAGGTCCCGTTGTTACTAGTACTTAACTGTCAACTACTGTAGTAAGTACACTGAAGTACCAGTATGTGTCACTTTAGAACAAGTCCCATTGTTACTAGTAGTTGATGGTCAACTACTGTAGTAAGTACCACTCAAGTATCAGTATGTGTCACTTTAGAACAGGTCCCGTTGTTACTAGTACTTAACTGTCAACGACTGTAGTAAGTACCACTCAAGTAGCTACCAGTTTGTGTCACTTTAGAACAGGTCCCGTTGTTACTAGTACTTAACTGTCAACTACTGTAGTAAGTACCACTGAAGTACCAGTATGTGTCACTTTAGAACAGGTCCCATTGTTACTAGTACTTAACTGTCAACTACTGTAGTAAGTACCACTGAAGAACCAGCATGTGTCACTTTAGAACAGGTCCCATTGTTACTAGTAGTTGACGGTCAACTACTGTAGTAAGTACCACTCAAGTACCAGTATGTGTCACTTTAGAACAGGTCCCGTTGTTACTAGTACTTAACTGTCAACTACAGTAGTAAGTACCACTCAAGTACCAGTATGTGTCACTTTAGAACAGGTCCCATTGTTACTAGTAGTTGACTGTCAACTACTGTAATAAGTACCATTGTAGTACCACTATTTACCATTATGTATCATGGTATTTATCAATAAATGTTGAAATTAAGCTAAGATTGTTGTAAATTGTTTTCTGTTGTTTTGTTTACTGAAACAAATAATTACTTTGGTATTTGTCAATACCCAATATTGTTGTGACATAAATATAAATAAAAAAGACCTTGGTGCTTTTTAACACTTGCATTTTATTGTTATTCATAATTTATAAGCTCTACTTTTTTAATTTAGTACCAATAATACCACCACTGAAACATATGTGTGTGCCACAAATTATTAAAAGTGGTAAATGTACTAATAGTTACCACTGTAAGTACCAGTCACTGCTGACACAAGTACCACCTTAAGTACCAGTGTAAGTACTACAGTAAGTACCACAGTAAGTACCAGTAACTATCAGTGTTATGTACCAGTAACTTCTGGTACAAGTACCACTATAGGTACCAGTGTAAGTACCACAGTAAGTACCAGTAACTACCAGTGGTATGTACCAGTAACTGCTGGTACAAGTACCACTATAGGTACCAGTGTAAGTACCAGTGTAAGTACCGCAGTAAGTACACAGTAACTACCAGTGGTATGTACCAGTAACTGCTGGTACAAGTACCACTCAAAGTACCACTGTAGGTACCAGTGTAAGTACCAGTGTATGTACCACAGTAAGTACCAGTAACTACCAGTGGTATGTACCAGTAACTGCTGTTGCAAGTACCACTGTAGGTACCAGTGTAAGTACCAGTGTAAATACCACAGTAAGTACCTGTGGTATGTACCAGTAACTGCTGGTACAAGTACCACTCAAAGTACCACTCTAGGTACCAGTGTAAGTACCACAGTAAGTACCAGAGTAAGTACTAGTAAGTGTCACTGACATGGTACTTAACTGGTAGGTACCGTGGAGGTCTTTTAAAGTGCTACCGCAGTCAGATTTAAATCGTAAATCGTGTTTTAGGGTAAAATCAACAACCTTTAAAGGGTTAAAAGAATTAAACAAAGACTCACGTCTAGAGTTCCAGGTCCTCCATCCAACACCACACACACCACAGGGATGGTCACACCGCTCACTAAAACACACACAAACAGATGTACAATAGATTCAGCAGAGAATGACTGTCAGAGTTCATACTGACCTTGGTTGACGAGCTTTTTCCTGGCGATGCATTTCTCCAGCTGAGCTCTCAGTTCGATCTCGGCTCCATACTTTCCCTGCATGCCGTTGTCCACCAGCAGGAAGTGTGTGTGGTTATGGTCCAGACAGCACAGACGGCCCTGGCCCTCCACATCGGCGTCGTAATGAGCTGGGAAACAACCCTAGGGTCGAGTCAGACGCAGGAGAGTCAGGTAAACAAGTACAAGATCAGAATCTACTGGAAATCAGCTCGACCTCTGGATGTTGGATGTGGATTTTATGCTGAGGTAAGAACAGAAAAAATGTCTGCGGCAATGCGTCAGGTCCACCATGTTATTCTATTTCATCTCGGGTTTTCATGCATTAAGCTCGATTTGCGCGTTTTAGAATTAACTGCTGCGCATTCACGAAGCTTTTAGGGAAATATTTAGCAAGAACGACAGAGTCCACCGGTAGAGTCACAAGGTTTGCTCTTGTAAGGAACAAAGTAGATGACACAGACACAAACTGTTCTTTTTATAATGTTTGTTCTTCCTCCCTTCTTCTACTTCAGCTGATAGTTTGTAAGGCAATTTTATCTCTTCTTTTGAACGGCCATTTTCAACACTATTTTTAGTTCAGTCCATAAAAGCTACAGTGATCTTGGTGTTCAACAAATCTTGCAGCAGCAGCGACTGAAGCAGCAACAACAGAAGCAGCAACTGAAGCAGCAACAACAACAGAAACAGAAACAACAGAGCAGCTGCAATAAGTGTCTCCTCGATAACAAGACTTCAACTCAAATGTTGTCACAGTTGTCTCAAGTTCAATTATGTAAATTAAAACTTGTCTGCATAGTTCTGATTATTTTAATCCAGGGTTCCTCGACCACTGGTCCGTGGGCCAATCATTTTATTTGACTATAAAATAAAATGAAATGTATTTCATTTCATTCATAGACTTCATATAATTAATTGGATGAAATAAAATGATCAGCACAAAGCTCAAAGAGGAGAAGTGAGGAAGTTGTGTTGTAGAGTAAGTTAGAGCGAGGTTCACTAAAGAGGCCAATTTCTGATGCAAAGCACTAACACTGCCCAGTGTGCATGAGGCATTATCCTTTTTTTCTTTCTATTTCTACAGCTTAATCCATTAGGGTCACGGGTCACTGGAGCCTATCGCAGTGACTATGGGCCTTAGGCGGGGAACACCCTGGACAGTGGCCAACTCATGGCAGGGTTAGAGCATTTATCCTGTTAGGAACAAGAACATCTGCTGGCCCAGTGCACTAACTAAATATAAGCACTGTACACTATACACCAGTGGTTCCCAACCTGGGGGGCGGGTCCACCCAGGGAGGGTGCCAAGATTCCAGGTTCCCCAGAGCTTTGTCTGGTCAGAGGGTCAAGTTATAAAAGTCACTATTAGTTCCATTTTATTAGTCAATAAAGCCTAAAAATATGACTGGAAATATGAACAAAACAGAATGAATGCTGGTTATTTGCTTTTTATTTATAATTTTGAACATATAATATATTACTGGGAGCTGGTGTTTCAGGTAAAAGGGCATCATAAGGTCTACAGTTCAAGCAGGATCTGCTTAGAGGAAAAAGTTGTGACTGACCACTGCTTTACATTACACAAAGCATGTCTATGTAAGCATAATGGAATGGAAAAGTATAAAACAGCTTTAGTCGATGAGATTTGATGGAAGAAATCTGAAACCACTTTGTCCATATGGGAACAAGACTGACAGCATGACAACTGAACAATGCCTGGGCTTCAATTGTTCACACTGACATCATTTTGAAAGGCTGTAGTAGCTGTGTGTCAAAAAGAGGAAATGTCCCAACTGGATTACAACACCGGAACTTCTAAAACTCTGTGTAGGCTGTGAATGCATACAGTTACTTTACAACAAAAAGGGAAATGTTTAGTTAACCTGAGGGTTGACCAGAGTGTGTCTGTTGTGAAGCGTTCCCCATGTGGCCACACCGATGGCCACGATCTGTCCGTTCACAGAGCTGCTCAGTGCGTGGTCCCTCACGGCCTGGCCCACGTGCTTCATCACCCCAGTGTTAGTGCCCCCAGTGAGGATCCACGCTCCTGGGACAGAAACAGTCATCAGAACAGGCTTAAGACAACCCCAAACCCTGTGAGGAAACAAAACAATCATCAGAACAGGCTTAAGTCAACCTCAAAATCTGTGAGGAAACACAAACAGTCATCAGAACAGGCTTAAGTCAACCTCAAACCCTGTGAGGAAACAAAACAATCATCAGAACAGGCTTAAGTCAACACCCAACCCTGTGAGGAAACAAAACAGTCATCAGAACAGGCTTAAGTCAACCTCAAAATCTGTGAGGAAACACAAACAGTCATCAGAACAGGCTTAAGTCAACCCCACACCCTGTGAGGAACAAAACAGTCATCAGAACAGGCTTAAGTCAACCACCAAACCCTGTGAGGAAACAAAACAGTCATCAGAACAGGCTTAAGTCACTCCAAATCCTGTGAGGAAACACAAACAGTGATCAGAACAGGCTTAAGTCAACTCCAACCCTGTGAGGAAACAAAAACAGTCATCAGAACAGGCTTAAGTCAACTCCAAATCCTGTGAGGAAACACAAACAGTGATCAGAACAGGCTTAAGTCAACTCCAACCCTGTGAGGAAACAAAACAGTCATCAGAACAGGCTTAAGTCAACTCCAAACCCTGTGAGGAAACACAAACAGTGATCAGAACAGGCTTAAGTCAACCCCAAACCCTGTGAGGAAACAAAACAATCATCAGAACAGGCTTAAGTCAACCACCAAACCCTGTGAGGAAACAAAACAGTCAGCAGAACAGGCTTAAGACAACCCCAAATCCTGTGAGGAAACAAACAGTCATCAGAACAGGCTTAAGTCAACTCCAAACCCTGTGAGGATCCATGCTCCTGTGACGGAAAATTATTGAAAAATAGAGTCAAAAGACAACTGGGTCCAATAGGATGGGTCATTCTTACAAAACAGTACCTTTTTAACTTACAAAAACAGAACAATTATACAAAAAAATGTTCAGACACATTTCAATCTTAATTTTCCATCTGAAGAGGGCAGTTTGGTAACAGGAATGACAGTAACAGGATTTACATTTTTAAACAATTTTGCAAATTGCTAGTTTATGTTGGAGATTAAAATACATGTCAGATTTTATTTAGTAAGACTGAAAACAAAAGATTAAAACTAGAATAACCCACATGCCATTTTTTTTTTTTTTTTTTCAAAATATATTTATTAGTTTCTTTTGCAAAACAAACAGATAAACACAAAATAAACCAAGAACTGCTCAGCATTACCACCAAAAAGGTAAATAAAAATAATAATATCATAAATTCAGATGACAGCGTCAGCAGAAAAACATTGTGATTTTATACAAATATATAACAAAAATATATAATAAAAAAGAAAAAAAAAAAGAAAAGTGAAACCTATGAGGAAAAAAAAGCTCGGGACAAAATGGAAGACACATTTCCCTCAAAATAATCCAAAAATGGTTTCCATATGGCATAAAACACATCAGTTTTTGAGTGAGTTAAACAAGTCAAAAAGTCAAGAGGGATGTGCTCCAATACAATTTTTTTCCATCCGAAAATGGTGGGGGATTTTTGAGATATCCACTGAAGGAGAATATTCTTTCTGGCACAAAAAGATAAAATATTGTACAATTTGATAGTGCATTTGTTACCATGGTGCCTAGTAGGTAACCCAAGGAGAAGAGACAAGGGATCAAGCTCAAAATTTATTTTAAGAATTTTCCTGATTTGAAAATTAATAGCCTCCCAGTAGCGCTGTATTTTAGGGCAAGACCAGAAACAATGCACCAGTGTGCCCTCCTGTTCGCCACACTTAGGACATACTGAAGAAGAACCAGGTTTAAATTTTGCCACCCTATTCGGAGCCAAATGAGCTCTATGAAGTATTTTGAGTTGTAAAGCCCAAGAACGATTGCATATAGTGATTTTTTTGGCAGCACTCCAAATATTACTGCACATTTCTTCTGTTATGTCAATTCCCAAGTCTCTTCCCCAGGTTTGAGTGATAGTGGGAGAAACAACCTTAGAATAACCCTTTAGAGTTTTGTAGAACATGCTTAGTGACACTTCCTTAAAGCCAAAAAATAGTCTTTCAATATCTGTAATATCAATGTCTTTCAAGAGAGATGTTTCTTTTTTAATAAAGTCTCTAATCTGAAAAAAACGGAAAAGGTTGCTTCTCCCAATTCCAAACTCCTTCATCACTTGATCAAAAGACATGAGAATTCCCTCTTTAAACAAACACCCAAAAGTGGAAATTCCATTAGAGACCCAGTGTTTAAACCCCTGATCCAGCATCCCGGGCAAAAAGTCAGGGTTATTAATAATAGGAGTATAAAAGGATGTTTTCCCAGCTCTCCCCTCAATGCGCCGCACCGCTCTCCATGCCCGGACTGTATTGATAGTCAGTGGATTGTCGCAACATTCGGTTATTGTTTTCATGTTTTCAAGAAAGAGCAGATTTTTAAGAGGGCAACTGCATAGTGAAGCTTCTATATCAAGCCAGACTGAAGTCGAATTTTCATAGACCCACTCTTGTGCATAGAGTAAAAACGAACTCAACTGATATTTTTAATATCCGGGAGGTCTAAGCCTCCCATGTGGCCAGGAAGGTGCAACGTAGACATTTTGATGAGTGCTCTTTTTTTACTCCATATAAATGAACTAAACCATCCTTTTATTTTTTGAACCAGTTTGTGTGTGAACAGGATCGGGATCATTCTTATTGGGTAAAGCAGACGAGGAAGAATATTCATTTTAAGAAGTGAAATCCTACCCAACCACGATATTGGGAGGCAGTTCCACCTTTCAAGATCCTGCTTGATCTTATCTAGCAATGGAACAAAATTATCTTTAAACATCTGGTCAAAATGGGGTGTAATATAAATACCCAAATAAGTAAGTCCTGTAGGGGACCATTTGAAGGGAGAGCCGGGAATGGACTGCTGTTTCCCCAAAGGCATGGCCTCAGACTTGGAAAAATTGATTTTATACCCTGAGAATGCACTGAAACGATTAATAAGTGTAATGACATTATGAACTGAGACAGATGGATTAGTAAGAAACAACAAGACGTCGTCAGCATATAATGAAATTTTGTGAGTTTTTTTGTTAGTAAGAATACCAGATACAGTTGGGTCACTTCTAATTGTTTCCGCCAGAGGTTCAATCGCAAGAGTAAACAGGAGTGGTGAAAGGGGGCAACCCTGTCTATTCCCCCTCCTCACCTCAAAATTTTTAGACCTGAGACCATTTGTAATAACTGCTGCCAGTGGACCTTTATAAAGGACTTCAATCCATTTTATAAAATTTGTACCAAGCCCGAACCGCTGCAGGGTGTAGAACAAGTAGGACCACTCAACGCGGTCAAACGCCTTTTCCGCGTCAAGAGAGACTATCATGCCATCCACCGCTCGCTGCTGACACATTTGAATCACATTTAAAACACGTCTGACATTGTTACATGAATTGCGACCTTTGATAAAGCCTGTTTGATCCGCATTTATCAAATGTGGCAATATACCTTCTAGGCGTGAAGAAAGAATTTTGGACAGTATTTTAAGATCAACATTAAGTAAAGAGATTGGTCTGTAAGATCCACATGCTTCTGGGGGCTTATTTTTTTTAAGAATCAAAGATATGTTGGCTTCCCTAAGAGAAGGGGGAAGGGTACCTACTCTAAATGAGTCCTCAAGCATATTCAAATAAGGCTTGCATAATAATTCTGCAAATTCCTTGTAGAATTCAGGTATGAGCCCATCTGGGCCAGGTGCTTTCCCGTTCTGAAGAGATTTGATAGCCCTCTGAACCTCAACTTCTGATATTTCTAAATTTAGTTGTTTCTTGTGGTTTTCTGATAGAGTACAAAGGTTTATTTTTGAAAAAAATGATGCCATCAATGATTGAGAATTGACACATTGCTCCGAATTGTACAAATCTTTATAGAATTTAGCAAAAGCTGCGTTAATCACCACCGGGTCAGTAGAACACATGTCATTCTCATCTAAAATTGAAGCAATGGTTTGAGAAGCTTTTCGTGTTCTGGTTAAGTAAGCAAGATATTTGCCCGGTTTGTCCCCATATTCAAATAATTTCTGTTTGGCAAATTTTACTTTGTCTGTAGCTTTTTGTGTCAGTAAAGTGTTGAGCGAGCACCGGATGGCATTGAGCTCCCCCAGCTTGGCCGGTGAAGGTTTTTTGAAATATTCCTTCTCTCCAAAACTGAGCCTTTTTTCTAAGATGGCTTGCTGCTCGGCTATCCTCCGTTTTTTACTAGATGTATATGAGATTATCAATCCCCTGCTGAAGGCCTTAGCAGTCTCCCAGAGAATAGAGGGGCTGCTTGCTGTGGGTGAGTTAACAGCTAGAAAGTGTTTGAATTCTGACGTAAAGTACTCTACAAATTTAGCATCACTGAGAATTATGGGACTTAACTTCCAGTATTTTGAGGGTTCAACTGCATTTTTAGGGGCAAAGTTTAGATAAACCGCTGCATGGTCAGATATGACTATATGACCAATTGTGCAAGAGACCACTTGCTTTAAAATAACTTTAGGAAGAAAAAAGTAGTCAATGCGTGTATGGCATTTATGGGGGTTAGAATAAAATGTATATTCCTTCCCAGCAGGATGGAGTTTTCTCCAGACATCCACAAAGCCCATCTCGTCCATAAGATTAGATATTTGTTTTGTATGTCTGGCTACCAACTGAGAACCAACGGGAAGTCTGTCAATCAGCGAGTTCAAAATGCAATTAAAGTCGCCACCTATTATTATGTTCTCAATTGAAAAGCCAGACAGCTTTGTCACAATTTCAATCAAAAAAGTAATAGGGTGACCAGGTGGACAGTAAACATTAATATAGCATATTCTTCTCCATTTATAACTGCTTTTATAAAAACATATCTGCCACTAGTATCCTTAATACACTCCACGAGTTTGAACGGCAGAGACTTTTTAATGAGGATCGCAACACCTCGACTTTTACTTGTGAATGAAGAAAAAAAAACATGCTCATATCCGCACTGTCGCAACTTTAAGTGCTCAGAGTCATTTAAATGCGTCTCTTGCAATAACGCTATGTCAACACCTTGCTTTTTTAAATCTATAAGGACCTTTTTTCTTTTAATCGGTGAATGACTCCCTTTAATATTCCATGTACACAGTCTAAGTGAATTCACAGTCATTTTTCACTGCATTTAAATGCCATAGTGCTGATAATGACCCTAAAATATGGTATGCTGAGCCAAGTGAACAAAAACAACAAAAATAACAAAAACAGCACAAATAACTTGTGTGAACTGTATGAACAATAACAAAATAAAATGCTTTCCAAAAGCGTCTCCCCATTTTCAAAATTGGGGCCCTATATCTTACGCACTCATCGCTGCAGTACACCGACAAATAAGGTCAAAATGAAAGAAACATTGAGCTAGCAATACAGACTACTACTCACAGTTCGTTCCATTGACAAAGTTCGTCAAAAATGTATTTATATCTCTGACCTGTCTCCAGTCCGTTCCAGTCGTTCCGAGAGAAGCTGGGTCTTCAAACCAGACTGTCAACAAAAGAGGACGCTTTCTCCGGTGAATCAAAGATCATAGTTGTCCCATCGTGTATGACTCTCAATCTCGCTGGGTAAATAAGAGAGTACTGGATTCCCGCATCCCGTAGCCTCCGCTTCACGCCATCGAATCCCTTCCGTCTGCGCGTGGTGTCAGCGGAGAAGTCTTGGAAAAACATAATCTTGGATCCCTGATACATCAAATCGCGTTGGCCACCAGTTGTGCCCATTCTCCGTGAAGCGTCGAGTATCCGCTGTTGGTCTCTGAAGTTGTGGAGCCTGATCAGCACGGGTCTCGGGCGCTGCGTTGGTCCTGGCACAGGGGCTAATGTGCGATGTGCCCGTTCAATCTTGATACGACCGTTTCGGGTCTCAATGTGCAGAAAGTCTGGTAGCCACTTCTCGAAAAAGGAAAGAGCATTTGTCCCCTCACTGCCCTCTGGTAAGCCGATAACACGAACATTCTTCCTTCTAGCTCTGTTTTCGAAATCATCAATACGCTGTGCCATCACCTGGACCCGTTTTTCCAAAGACTGAATGTGCAGGTTAGCTTGATCGAGTCCATCTTCTTGTTTTGCGATTCTGCTTTCGGCCTCACTCGTACGCTTGTCCAACTCTCTTATTTCCCCGGCCTGGGCCTTGAACATTTCAGTTAAAGAGTCCACATTCTGGGTTATAACATTCGTAAGCTTCCCAGTAATTTCTTCAATAACTTGGCGAAGAGCGGGGTCAAGTGCGGTAGCATGGCTAGACGTAGGCTGATCCGCAGTACCAGTTCCTTCGTGGTTAGCTTGCCTCTCGGTGCTAACAGCTAAGCTAGCCGAGCTCTCAGAATCAGACGATTTGGGATTTTTTTTGTTGATTTTTGGCGCATGGTGCTGGAACGATTCAGGAAATAGTCTTCAATACTCATAGTACCACATGCAGACGGTGAGTAGCAAAAAAGTTATGTTAAAGGCTCAAAAAATAATAATGCGGTGCGCAGATCAGCGATACCGACCGTTCCCTACGCCGCCATCTTGGAGAGTCCCCACATGCCATTTTAACTGGTTTTTTAAGTAGGTTCTGGGTTGAGGCCAGATGGATCCTGTAGCCGTGGTCTTATAGATTGGGCAGCTTTTCTCGTAAGTCATCTCAGCTGTCTCTGATGATCTGACTGGCTCGTGCTTCAGAGTCTGATTCCATCTCAGTCTTGTCAGATCTGCAGGATAAGTTTGCTCTTGAGGACTCTGTAATGTTATTATAGCACTTCGGTGTGATTGGATGTCAGCCTGGCTCGCTTTCTCTGTCAGTAGATTCTTACACTGCATTCCGCTTTAGTTTATCTATAGTACGTCTTAGCAACATTTTGACTTCAGTGTCTACCCAAGATCCCTTTGCTTTGATATTTTTGCCCTGACGTCTATCTCACAGCAATATAACTTTCTTCAAAGATGATAACTCAGACAAGACTGAAGTTATCATCTTTGGCCCACAGAAACAAAGAGAAAGTGTCACTCTCTCTCTCTTAAACCTTCAAGTCAAGTTTGAAATCTGCAGCTTGAGTCCTGACTAGAACCAGGAAGTAGCGTAACATTAGTCCTGACCAGAGTTCACGCTAGACTTTTTTTATGCCAATTACTTTGACCAGCAGGGTCTGGGAATTCTGGTCAGTTACGAGAACCGGTCACTTAAGATTGCCTTATGCAAACAACTGCATAGGGCTGTGGCAGGACGCGCTTTCACCTGCTCTACAGTCTCTATTCTTTTTATAGCTAATATTGGTCATTGTGTCTTTAACTTTAACTTATCATAATGACGAGACGTGCTTTGATTCGCCTATATTTCTTGCAGGCAATTAGCATTATTCTCATTTACCTCTATTAACCCTCTACTGCATGACTTTTTATTTTAGGAGGAAAAAAATATTTCAAGATACTTTTTGAGAGCTTGTGGGTCCCTGACATTATATCAATTATAACATTTGACCCCCCACGCCCCCCACAAAAATCTGGGTTTGTTGCCTCAGGGCAACAGTGTGCGATGAGGGTACTAAAACACCAAGGTTTTCAATACTGAATGGAATAGGAAAAAATAATCTAAAATGTATCAGAAAAAGTTTTATTCAACATAATACCCAATTTACCTAAAAAAGAGCCAATTTAGGAGAAACGATGTTCCCACTTGCACCTATATCTACCAGCTCAGGGAGATGCACTATACGCCCTGTGTAGATCTCAAAGTTATGTGGAATACCTTCAGAACTGGCTAAAATGAGTATTTTGTGTCCCCATTTTTTAGGTTTGGCTGGTAGATATTGCTTGTTGTTATTTTTTACCTTGAAGGGAACTATCTGTTCATCCACAGCCAGCTTCTCACTCATTGGGATGGATTACAACTTTGAAATAAGATGGTCTACCAGTGGTCGGATTTTGTAAAGTGGATCTGGACTTCCTGCTGGTATTGCCTCATTGTCATTGAAGTGGAGAGCTTTCTTGATGGCCTCCCATCTGTTCAGACTCATGGTATCAGCTACTTGATGCACCCAAGAGGCCTTGGACCAAAACATCCGAGTGGCTGGTAACCCAAACAGTGACATGTAGACCAGGGGTTCTTAACCTTTTTGACCCCGAGGCCCAAATATTCATGTAGAAAGTAACCTGGGGCCCAATCTCCTATTAAATGTATTGTACTTTACTGCTTTTGTGGCCCTCAAAGAGGTGCTCGCGGCCCAACTTTGGGCCCCGGCCCTATGGTAAAGAATCACTGATGTAGACTACAGTACCTATGAACTGTTCAAGTTCTTTAGTGCTGAGGTTTAAAGGCCTGCTTGGATTGCACTGTATAGCATACAGGTTTGACTGCTCTGTGATCACTGACAGGATATTGTCTGAAAAAAACATCTTGAAGTAATCTTCTGATCTCGGAAGGCTTCCTTGCCATTCAGGATAGTCGGGGAATATTGGCATTATGGGGTGTTCTCTAGCCATTGTCTTCCTCTGGTTCAAACACCTCATCCTCATCCTCATTTTCATCCCAACACACACACACACCAACACACATCTTACAGAACCCTGACTGACCCCTGACCTACACTGAGTGTCAAACCTGATTCAGGGAGCCACTCTTCTAACTATCACTCTCCTCCTCAAGCTCACTGTCTTCACTGTCGGATGGAACTTCCCTTCCATGTTCATTCTTGGACTCATAAAATGTTTTTATGTCCATTTCCTACAAGCATAATACTCATTATTCACTCCAACACATCTCTTCTTTAGCACTATTTTTCCCAACAAAAGTGCTACATCTGCATGATGTTGCCCTAGGGCAACACACCTAAAACACAGTATTAGTATAAACATAGAAGTAAAAATTATATGTAAACAATCAAATGTGCATCTTGACATATTTCTGGACATTATAATATTTTTTTTATCAAATTATTCCAATTTAACCCAGAGAAAAGTGTTATTTATCTTACCGTTACCTAGCACTGTGTCACATGTGACTTTGCTTCCAGAAATGACTGCTTCAGACTCAGTCAAATGTGCACACCCACTTCAGCCTCTGATTTTATTGGACAGAAACATGTCTGCTAACATTATAAAAACAAAAATAAAAAAAAAACTTAAGGGGCCAGTGTCTAAGCCAAAAAAGTGGTTTGTTGCCTAAAAGCAACACTATGCGGTAGAGGGTTAAAACTATAACTATTAAAAGATCACATTCATTAATGAATGCATAAAGTGTCTGTTTATCACAAACACTACACTGGATCTTGTACCATTCACAATAACAAAATATAAATACTCTAGCTGGCAAATGACATATTATATGTACCTACGAGTTAGTTTTTTTTTTTTTTTTTTTTTTTGTCAGATTGTATAAAGAATTATGTGTTAAATTAATGTTTATTTAGTGCCCATTGTGTGCCAAATGTGCCATTTCATTAAAAAAACAAAAAAAAAAAAAGTAAATTGTATGTAAAAGAAAAGACACATTTTTGGACAAAGTTGTTAAAGTCTGTCATATGAATAGACTTGCACCAAATAGATTTCTATTATTAAACTTTTTTTTCCAAACTGAAGCTGCTGCTACAGTAACTTTTGCCTGTGATCTTAATGCAGCTGGTCACTTGTCACAGGCGTGAGCACATGTCTGTTTCACTGAAGAAAATGCACCCTCACATCTGGCTGAAGCCAAACCTTCTACACTGACAAAGTATAGCTCTTGGAGGGAGCCACTAGTGACCAACAGAGGAATAATTAAGATTAAGACACGGGGCAAAATACAGCGGAATGAGTCGATTTATTCTATTGATCAGTGTCACTACATTCACCTGCATGTCAGGAAAACAGGAGAGAGTTCAATTTGAGCTGATTGTCTGAACTGCATGCAAGCTCAGGCTCAGTAATTATGATGTTGTGAATCAATCTTCGAAATGCATAAAGCAAATGTGGGCCTGACCACTTCTAGTCTAGACTACTACAGGGTCATGTGTTTACAAGTCTCCGGAATCGACTCATTTTGACTATCGGCCTGTCTTGGGACATTTATGGCTCTCTCTCTTCCTGCACTCTTCTCCTTCTCTCCATTTCTGCACTTTCATTTCTACACTGTATTTTCGTCAAGTCAGTCTTTAGTCTTTTAGCAAGTCTCACAGTGTAAGAGTCGTACTGTGAAAGAGAAAAGAAGAAGAGGAGACACACATAACCCAAATGCAGGGCTATTCAACTGTATTTTCCAGAGGGCCACATTCTATCGCAAACCACGACTTCTGGGTCGGTTGTAGTTGCACAAAACGTCACCGCTTTTGACTCAAGGTTGGGCCAAATATTCAGAAGACTAGATTTGTTTCTATAGTTATAATAACTAATGCTGCAGTCTATTTTTGGAGGGCCGATTTGGCACCCGGGCCTCAAGTTGAATAGGGCCTGCCCTAATGTCTTTGAGAAACACAGCTCTAAACATCTCTTCAGGTTCTTTGCATGTAAACTAGTTCTTGTCTAGTTCTCCCTCCACCGTGTGGCTGGTGGTGTGGTCCTACCTGTGGTCTGGGCCACCTTGATGAGCCCCCGGTGGAACATGCTCTTGAGGCGGGCTCTCAGGTAGAAGTTCTTGGCTCCTCCGGTGACTGAGATGAGCAGGTTTGGAGGAGCCAGCTTCCAGTGCTCTGTCAGGAGTTCATACAGCAGCTCCGGGCGAGTGTCCGAGGAGACCCGCACGTACTGCACACACACCACACACACCCCAAGTCACTCGCTGTAGCTTTGACCCCAGCGCTGATTGGCTGATAAAATGGTACATGTAATAAAATGGGGGCAAAACTCCTCTAATGTGAAAAAGAAGGATTTTACTTGATAAAGAAGAAAGGAGAAAAAGAGAGGGAGAAAGAAGGAGAGATGGCAGAAGAAAGGAGAAACTAAAGGGGGAAAGAGAGAGGAAAAAGAAAGCAGAAGAGAGGAGAAAATAGAGAGAGAGGGCAGAAAAGAAGAAACAAGAGGGGCAAAGAGAGAGAGAGAGAGAGAGAGAGAGAGAGAGAGAGAGAGAGAGGGCAGAAGAGAGGGGAAAAAGAGGGGGAAAGAGAAAGGAAAGAAGGGCAGAAAAGAGGAGAAAAGAGAGCAAGAGAGAAAAAGAGAACAGAGGACAAAAGAGAGAGAGAAAGAGAGGAAGAGAGGAGACAGAGGGCAGAAGAGAGGTGAAAAGGAGAGAGGGGGACAGAAGAGAGAAGAATAAGAGAAGGATTGAGGGAGAGAGAGAGCAGAAGAGAAAAGGAGAGGAAGAGAAAAAAGAGTGGAGACAAAAGAGGAGAAAAAGAGAGGATGTTCACAGAAGCGGAACATTTTTGGCTTTAGCTCCAACAGGCAGTAAGACGACGTGCTAAGAGTTTGGCTTCACCCTGCCTGGCTTGAGTCTGGACGCAGGGGTGTGGTCCATGTACCTTGGCGGTCTTCTGTCCCAGGCCTCCGAAGCAGACGGTCCCGTAGGCGTCGGTGCTGCTCTCTCGGACATGTTTTGCAGGTCCCAGCTCTCCTCGCGGTCGGCGGGTTTGAGGGCGTCTCCAGCGTGACTGCTCCTTTTCCCTCCGCACTCACACAGGTCCTCACTGCAACACCACAAATCACAGAACCATCAGGAGTGGGTTGTTTAATGATTTATTTGTTACAGAAGGTATAAGCTGTTTGGAGGTGACTATCATTGTGGTTAAATCTTTACTTTAGGGTTTCGTTTCTATCCTTGTTCAGTTGTTCATCCTCTGGGGAAGACACAGGCGGATGTAAACGTGACCCACCGAAAAGTTAAAGACAGCCATTCTCAACTGGACAAATCGCAGAGCGGCAGTCAACCAATCACAGAGCAGCACACAGTAGGGCTGCACGATTTTGACAAAAAATCGAATTGCAATTTTTCTGTTTGATATTGCAATTTCGATTTCGATTCGATATTTACATTTTTTTTTTTTTTTCTGTTGAGCAAATTTTAAATATTTTATGTAAAATTTAAAAAACAAACTGCCCCACTAATTGACTGGTAAATATACTGTGTGTTATATCTGACTGGTAAATATACTGTGTGTTATATCTGACTGGTAAATGTACTGTGTGTTATATCTGACTGGTAAATATACTGTGTGTTATATCTGACTGGTAAATATACTGTGTGTTATATCTGACTGGTAAATATACTGTGTTATATCTGACTGGTAAATATACTGTGTGTTATATCTGACTGGTAAATATACTGTGTGTTATATCTGACTGGTAAATATACTGTGTGTTATATCTGACTGACTTCATAAATTCGTTGTATTTCATAAATTCGTTGTATAGTAATGCCTTCTTCCCTAAAATAACAAGACCAACTCGGATAACTCCAAGTAGGTCATCTTTAATTGATAATATATTTACAAATGTTTTTCAGAAATAATGAGTGGTATTCTAATCTCTGATATAACTGATCATTTGCCAGTTTTCATAATTTATAATACTGGAAATAAAATAATTGATGTAAGGGAACATAAAGATTCATATAATCGTATAAGGGTAAGAACTGAAGATAACATACAGGCCTTAAAATAAATCTTATTAATCAAGATTGGGAAAATATACTAAATCAAACTGATGTAGATGTTGCTTATAATAATTTTATGAAGACATTTAAACGCATTTATGATTCTCATTGTCCTGTGAGAATACTAAAAAACACAAAAAATAATAAAATAAAAAAACCTTGGTTGACGAAGGGATTACTGCAAGCCTCTAAAAGAAAAATCTCCTCTATAGAAAATTTCTAACTGAAAAAACTGAAGTTTCCGAAAAGGAATATAAAAAATATAGAAATAAATTGACAAATATAATGAGAACTTGCCAAAAACAATATTACAGGACACAACTTGATAAAAATAAAAATAATACTAAAACTCTTTGGGATATTTTGAATCGTATTATCAGGAAAGATAAAAAACAAAAAAATTCCTTACCTACATTTTTTTAAAACGGTACTAATGAAGTTAAAAATGCAAGAGAAGTAGCTGAGGAATTTAACAGGTATTTTGTTAACATAGGATCTGGGCTAGCAAAAAGTATAAAACCAATGCAAAAGGATACTCCATTATTGTCTTTTCCATCAAATCCACACTCTTTTTTCTTAACAGCAACAAATGAGAACGAAATAATTGCCATAGTAACCAAACAAAAACCAAAAAAATCAACTGACTGTGACGGTCTTGATATGGTCATTATAAAAAAAGTTATTTATGAAATAGCCAAACCCCTTTCCCACATTTTTAACTTGTCTTTTACTTCTGGGAAATTCCCATTAGCAATGACATCTGCTAAAGTGATCCCCATTTTCAAAAATGGTGATAAATACACTTACTCAAATTATAGGCCAATTTCAATCTTATCTCAATTTTCAAAAATTCTTGAAAAGTTATTTACAAAGCGAATTGATTCTTTTATTGAAAAACATCAACTATTAAACCATAATCAATATGGATTTCGAACTAATAGATCCACTGAATTAGCCCTGGTAGATTTAATAGAAGATATAACAGATAGCATAGATAACAAAAAATTTTCAATAGGAATTTTCTTAGATCTTAAAAAAGCATTCGATACAATTGACCATGAATTACTAATTAAAAAACTTGAGAAGATTGGAATCAGAGGGATCGCTTTGAACTGGATAAAAACATATTTAAGCAGCAGAACACAATATGTCCATATAGATGACTATAAATCTAAAAGTGAAAAGATAACATGCGGAGTCCCCCAGGGTTCTGTGTTAGGGCCCAAATTATTCCTGATTTACATTAATGACCTTTGTTACATATCATCTCAACTAAAGTTTGTTCTGTTTGCTGACGATACTACTATTACTTGTGCCGATGATAATCTCCAACGACTTATATCTCAAGTAACTATCGAATTGGAGAAGCTGAAACATTGGTTTGACTTGAATAAAATGTCCTTAAATCTGAAGAAAACCAAATTTATGATCTTCGGCAAAAAAGAAATTAAAACACAAATACAAATAACAATTGGAAATGTAAATATAGAAAGAGTAAATGTTTATAAATTTCTTGGGGTGACATTAGATGACCAGCTGTCTTGGAAACAGCATGTCTCAGACATAAGAACAAAATTAGTAAGAAGTGTGGCAATAATGAGCAAAGCAAAACATTTATTGGACTACAAAGCCCTTCATGTAATTTACTGTTCTCTTTTGCTCCCCTTCTTAAACTATGGAGCTGAGGTTTGGGGTAACACATACCCGACTAATTTAGAAACACTGTTTAAAATACAAAAAAAGGCTGTGAGAATCTTGCACGGAGCTCCATATAATGACCATACCAACTTACTGTTTTGCAAGTCCAAATTGTTAAAATTTTTTGACCTTGTGAACTATAAAACACTGCAAGTAATTCATAAGGCAAGACATAAAAAATTACCAGACAATATCCAAAAAAAGTTTGTGGACAAAGACGACCCTTACAACTTCAGAAAAAAACTAAACTTTGCCAATCAGCCATATCGGACCACATTAAAAAAAATGTGTATTACACGTACCGGAGTCGATTTATGGAACAGCTTAAATGATGAAATTAGGAGCTACACTGATATAGTCCAATTTAAAAAACACTATAAACAGTCTATAATCCAAAAATACAATGAAATAGAGGGATAGAAGGGAAATAATAATGCAAACATATACAAAATGTATATAATTTTAGTCAGAAAACACAAGCATCTTAGTTGAAGCACCAGTCAAGTAAAGGAAAGTAAAAATAAATGATAAAATAACAGCACAGAATAATGTTTATTATTCAGGTTGTAAATAATTGAAGTGTAAAAACAACCAAACCGGATATAGAGTTCTTTAGTTAAATGTCATATGGTGATTGTGAATTGGGGTAGGACTCGACAAGTAACTTGTTACTTTTTCCTACTCCCTTTGGTGACACTTGTTTGTTGTTTTTTGTTGTGTCGGCATGAAATGCAACATAGTCGTAATGCATGAATGATAGATGATGACTGGTCAAATGTACTGTGTGTATATCTGACGGTAACTATACTGGACTGTGTTAATATCTGACTGGTAAATGTACTGTGTGTTATATCTGACTGGTATAATACTGTGTCGTTATATTGCCATGGTTGTACTGTGTTATAACATGACTGGTAATGTACTGTGTGTTTATACATCTGACTGGTAAAATGTACTAGTGTGTTATATCCTGACTGGTTATACTGTGTGTTATATTCTGACTGTAAATGTTACTGTGTGTTATAATCTGACTGGTAAATGTACTGTGTGTTAATCTGACTGGTAAATATACTGTGCTGTTTTATAGGTAAAATGTAACTGGTGTGCTGTAATATCTTAATGGTAAAACAGACTGTGTGTTTATCTGACTGGTAATATACTGTGTTTATATCTGACTGAGTAAATGTACACTGTTGATTTTATCTGACTGGTGAAATGTAACTGTGTGTTATATCTGACTGGTAAATAATACTGTGTGGTTATAATACTGACTGCGTAAATGTACTGTTGTTTATATCTGACTGGTAATTACGTGTGTTATATCTGACTGGTAAATGTACTGTTGTTATATCTGACTGGTAAATGTACTGGTGTATATCTATGGTAAAATTACTGTGTGTTATTAGTCTGACTGGTAAATATACTGTGTGTTATATCTGACTGGTAATACACTGTGTGTCATATCTAAAATCTCCCAAATTGTCAACTCTATTGGTTAACTCTCATCAAGATCAAGCACACTGAAAAGAATAATAAAACAAAATGAAAATCAAAATCCAGCCCAATCAGACTTTTTTTTTTTTTCCCTTAGCACATTTTATAAACAAGATAGTTACTAAAGTGCTGTACATAATAGCAAAGTATACACTTACATTTTATGTAAAATATAAAAATAAACTGCCCTACAAATCTGAAAAGTTTAACTATGCATTCATTATAGGCTTTAATACTTCTGAAGCTACATCCAAGATTGATTGGCATGTTGTGGACCTTGACACTTGGCCTGCATAGGAAGTAACAGTGACTATTGTTTAATCTTGTGTAAGATTTATGCCTTAAGACAGAAGTATAGATGCGCCAGCAGATGGCGCCAACTGCCCCTGCACAGCTCTGATGTCTGTGAAAAAAAAAGATCGCTAAAACTCCAAAAATGCTTATCTCATAACAACTGAGCAAACCTGTGTGACACTGCAGTGTTTATGGACTAATATCAGTCATGCAGCTTTTATTCACTTGGATTTTATGTTGTGAAGAAAACAGACTGGATTTGCCTGGGAAACTAACGATGTTTTACTTGTCCAAGCTAAGGTAAGGTATGGCTAACGCTAGCAGCGTGACTCCTTATTTATGAGTGGTTTTATTGAATACGCAGTAGAACGGTCATGAAAGCAGTGTTTACAGGCTTTTGTTTAGTCATGTTGTGTAGTTCAAATGCCTGTCACTGATGTGCTGCTCTGTGTTTTCTTTCGCAGTGCGCTGTGTCCAAAAACAAGTGTTAAAAAAGTACTGCGTAAGAAAAGGAGGAAAATCGTTTTTTGTGATTAGCTAATCGCAGTTGTCATTATTGCAGTATCGATTGGATATCGATATATCGTGCAGCCCTAGCACACAGTCAAAACCAAATATCAAATGCTAAAATCAGTATTATTGTGAAAGAAAAATATTTTGCGATTATCCAACCTGGTCAGACAGATGGTTTATCTTGCAAAATTTGAGAATTCACAAACTTAAGATAAACCCAGGGGCGGACTTAGTCATTTGGGGCTCAAGGCAAAATTTTGGGAAGGGGCCCTCCATCACGGGCACCATATGTGACTCGAAAAACATCATCTATACCGGCTGCTCATCATCTCCAGTTCCGACCATGGTCGAGGGTGTTGACGCCGTAAAAAAGCTGGTCAGTTTAGGATGCTACTAGAGCCTTGCTTATTTGAGGTTGTCTTTTGCGTTTTTTTTTTTTTTGTGCCGCAAATGGTATCAATGTTTATACCTTATCCAATCACGATTTTTGAAGCCGATCACTGATACAGATAATTTGAAATTTTGATTGGCCGAAACCGATCATGGACAATATTGATCAAATTGTTTTGTAGCTTTTTTAAAAGGTGGGGTAGCTGATTTTCACACTGCAAACACAATTTAGGTTTTAAATCTAACAACTTCCTCTCATAAATCCTTCGACACATGCTTATTATAGACATGTATCCATTTTTGGTGGCAACTGTGACTGAAAGATGGGGTATCTGATTTTCAAAAACTAAACCATCCTAGCTCTCACAAATCCACAAGCACATGGCAAAGGCCTACATCATTTTTTTGGGTCCGCAATAAGTCTTAAAAACATATTTTAACAGACAAGCAGACTGAAACTGGAGGTGATCCTCAAACACAACCATCAGAGCCCAGCATTTGTCTCTCTGAGAGAAATAAAATGCTTTACATTTTGATTCAAACAGTACACAGTGGTCTGTTTTTTTCACAAAGTGTTCCATTTACAGTACACTTTAAAATAGAAATGACAAAGTTGACTAATTTTCAACTAGAAAACTTAGCTACCCCACCTTAAAATAGCACTTTTTAAAAACAGCAGACTGAAACTGGAGAAGACCACCCAAGCTCAGCCAATCAGAGCGCAGCATTTGGCCCCTGATTAGAACAAAAATTCATTATTATTCAGTTCAGACAATACTCAGTGGTCTCATTTTTACACAAAGTGCTGCATTTATCATCTACATTTTAGTGGAAAACACAAAATTTACTAATTTACAACTAAAATCAGCTACCCCACCTTTAATATATATTTTTATATATGGCCAGGTCAAATTACATTTATTATAGCAAATTACAAACATTTGTTGTAATTTTTTAAACAACAATCAATATTTGCATTATGAGCCTGATGCAGTTTAAATCTAACATGCATCACATTATCCAACCAAACCCAACCACACTATACTTACTATTCAATATGTCTACACTTCATTCGTATTATTTTAAATAAATATTAAACTGACGTGCTTTTCAGTTCACTCTGTGTAGCTCTAGCTCCGCCCCCTTTCTCTCCCTCCCACGCTGCTGCTGCTGCTCCTGCCTTGACACAGACAAGACAAGTGTCTGTTTCTGCCAGAGTCATACATGAAATAAACCTTGATACCATTTTTGCGGACACTATTTAACAATGTTTGTGAAAAACTCTCCGCTGGACGAACGCGCGTGTAGGACTAGATTTTTCCACAATCAACTTTAAAGTGTTTAGAACTAACTATCTCCGCCAATATAAATCCTATCACTACGAAATAAAAACTGGGACAGAGTTTAGACTGTTCTCTCTCAGAATATGTCCACTACAAGTCTGTGTGTGGACGAGACATTTACTGCAGCTGTTCAAAGATACGTAAAGTGAACCTTGAGAGCTCGTGCGTCCTGTGGCTGCGGAGGAAACCATTTGGCACAGCCTGAGCGCGTCACTTCATTCATTCCTTAGATGGCATAATTAGAGCAGGGATTTTGGGGGCCCCTATAATTTGGGGGCTCAAGGCAAGTGCGACCTATTGCCTTATGGTAAATCCGCCATTGGATAAACCATCTGGCCTTCCAACAACCCGATTGGTTTGAGAGTCTGTAGCAGGGCTGGCAAAGATGGCCTGTCAACGCCGAGTCTGATTCATGCTAAACAAAGATGGCGGCTCCCGTAGATGTTTCTGCTGCTTTTGCTGCAGTTTTAGCAGAAAAAAAGTTCACTAGCTGTTAGCAGTTTTTATACACAAACTTAGTCTATAATAAACACTAAAAAGTTTGGAAACTCAACAGAAAGTTGTAACGAGGCTCTGACCTTTGACATCTGCTAAATGTGGTCAGTAGGTTTGTACCAGCGACACTTTCTACAGCTTTCATAATTTGTGTCTTTTGTGGGCTAATGCTAATGGCTAGAGGAAAACAAACAGGAGTTAGCTCCGGAATTCTTCAAAAACAAACCAGACTAGCTCATGGAGCTAAGTTAACGACCAAAAAGCAGGGATTGGTTAAATCAAAAATAGTCCCCGCCTACTGTGAAGCGAACAAACCCCAATGATGCGATGTCGAACGGTTTCCACGAAGTGCATTTTTTACAGGAAAGATGTTTTTTTTGTCAACCTACTACTTCTGGGTTTTGACCAATCAGATGCCGATGGTTTTCAGCTGCAGTGCATCCTGATAATGTGTACAACTTTTTTCATAGAGACACATATCAAAACTCATTTCATGCCTTAATTTAAAGAAGCTACAAAGATCCAACATACACTTCCATTCTTTTGACAGTACCTGCAGCTGGTGCTCCTGAAGTAGCAGCATTCCTTCTTGGAGATGTGGCTCTCGATCCATTTGGCGTAGTTGTACCTCTGCGGAGGAGAAGAAGACGAAGTCAGAGGAGCGGCGGACACTTTTAAACCCTCCTCACACTTTACCATCGTTCACAATTACACACACGCTTATGAGGACAGAGCGGTGAGGAAGAAAGTCTGAGAGGAAGAGAGAGAGAGAGTGGGAGGCAAGAGAGAGAGGGAGAGGAGAGAGAGAGTGGTGAGGAAGAAGAGTCTGAGAGGAAGAGAGAGAGAGTGAGAGGCGAGAGAGAGAGAGAGAGAGAGAGAGAGAGGACAGAGCGGTGAGGAAACAAGAGTCTGAGAGGAAGAGAGAAAGTGGGAGGCAAGAGAGAGGAGATGAGAGAAAAGAGAGGCGAAACAGGGAGAGAGAGGAGAAAGAGGAGTGAGAGAGAGAGAGGAGTGAGAGAAAGAGGAGAGAGGGAGAGAGGAGTGAAAGAGAGAGAGAGGAAAGAGAGAGAGAGAGGGGAGAGAGAGAGGAGAGAAAGAGAGAGGAAAGAGAGGAGAAAAGAGAGAGAGAGGAAAGAGAGGAAAAACAGAGAAGAGAAAGAGAGAGGAGAGAAAGAGAGAGGAGAGAAAGAGAGAGCGAGGAAAGAGAGGAAAAACAGAGGAGAGAAAGAGAGAGGAGAGAAAGAGAGAGGAGAGAAAGAGAGAGGAGAGAAAGAGAGAGCGAGGAAAGAGAGGAAAAACAGAGGAGAGAAAGAGAGAGAGAGGAGAAAGAGAGAGGAAAGAGAGGAGAGAAGAGAGAGAGAGGAAAGAGAGGAAAAACAGAGGAGAGAAAGAGAGAGAGAGGAGAAAGAGAGAGGAGAGAAACAGAGTAAGAGAGAGGGGGGAGAGAAAGAGAGAGACAGGAGAAAGGAGAGAGAGGAGAGAGAGAGGAAAGAGAGAGAAGAAAGAGAGGAGAGAGAGAGAAGAGAGAGAGAAAGGAGAGAGAGGACAGAGCGGTGAGGAAACAGAGTCTGAGAGGAAGAGAGAAAGCGAGAGGCGAGAGAGAGAGGAGAGAGAGAGGAGAGAGAGGAGTGAGAGAGAGGGGAGAAAGAGAGAGATGAGAGAAAGAGAGGAGAGGCAGAGGAGAGAAAGAGAGTAAGAGAGAGGGGGGAGAGAAGAGAGAGACAGGAGAAAGGAGAGAAAGAGAGGAGAGAGAGAGGAAAGAGAGAGAGAGGAAAGAGAGGAGAGAGAGAGAAGAGAGAGGGAAAGGAGAGAGAGAGAGAGGAGAGAAAGAGAGAGAGAGAAGAGAGAACAATCTCGAGAGATAGTGGGAGAAAGGAGGATAGGAAAAGAAAGAAGAGAGAGAGAGAGACACAGAGAGAGGAGCAAAGAAGAGGGAAAGAGAAGAAGAGGATAAAGGAGGAAAAACTTTGAAATAGCGAGAAAGGAAAATAAAGAATAGAACAAGGCAAGAGAAATAAAGCAGATGAAAGGAAAGAAGAGACAAAAGAGAGGATGTAGGAAAGAAAAAGAGGAAGAAAGATGAGATGGCTGGAAAAGAAAGACAGAAGAGAAAGAGGAAAGAAAGAAAAGAGGGTTAGAAACAAAGAGGAGAGAGATGGATGAGGAGGAAAGAAGAGGGAATAGAAGAAATGAAGACCAGAGAAAGAGAGGGGATGCGAAGGAAAGAAGAGAAGGAGAGGGATGGAAGAAGAGGAGACTGAGAGATGGGGGGATACAGTGGAAAAGAGGGCAGGACAAAGAGAAAGAAAGAAAGAAAAGAAAGAAAGAAGAAAGAAGAGTGTAAGAGAAGAGAGAGAGGAGAAAGGGTTAAAGCACAGAGAGACAGACAGGAATAGATGTAGGTGAGAGAGAGAAATGGGGAGAAGGAGATTAAGAATGGTATAACAAGGATACAGATGAGAGAGTGAGAGGACAGAGAGAAAGAGAGAAAAGGAGAGAGATAAGAGAGAGAGGGAGGAGAGAGAGAGAGGGAGGGAGAGAGAGGTGTGTGCTGAGTCACGGACTGCAGCGAGGCCACGTCAGGAGAAACCACAGACACAGGACAGATCAATACTGCACAAGATACCGCTGGATTCAATTCTCTTCTCATCCGTCATGTCAGGTTTTCATTCCTCAGAGTGGGTTTGCACGTCCTGCCTGTGTCCTTTTACTACAAGTGAACCAGACAGCATGTGGGATTTTAGAAAAGGTACTTTCGGTGTCGGAATGTGAACTAGCCTGTACATTCAAACATTTTATTGTCCAACAGAGTAATACAGTTAAAGTTTGGGTCCTTTGTTTTTCGGGTAAAAAGGTTAATCTAGTTAATCTAGTTTTTTTTTACCAACATGTTTATTGTAATTCCAGTTTAGTAACAAAATCAGACCAATGTATCATGTCTGAATCAAATAAAAAGCATTATAGTTCTCATCAAGAGCTAACATTCGCATTTGCTTTAGGTAAGGGTAATATCACTGGATACTCTGTTGTTCATTACCAGGAACGCCATTAGTACAGAATGTGGGTAGACCTAATGAGAGCTGCGTGGAAACAACTTCATGAGACAATCACTACCGTATCAGTTCAGACAAGTATCTAATCAATGTGAAACCACACTGACAGTGGTCATGCTTTCTAACTGCATTGCCACATTAAGACTCCTTGAACCGCAGGCACGACAGACCCGTTCAGAGTCTGTCATCAAAAGGGTTGGGCGTGCAAAGGAGCCTTCTGCACAGTTTCCCCATAACTTTCTTTACAAGACAAGAGCTAAAGAAAATAAACCATTAGAACACTCAACAATGACTTCTCTCTGACCTTTCCTATGTGTTCCTCAGGTTTGTACCAGATGACACAAGGGGTGTAACCATTCACCTACATTCAAAGTATCGATACACAGTCCTTACAATCCGCTGCATCGATAGGCGTTCTACTAGTTAGCCTCAGTCCAGGCCACACATTTTAAATCACTTCGAATCTGAGTGCAAAGAATTGGTTTTATCTATAGATATATGGTGAAACCATAAACCGTACAGACAAACGACATTCTTAGTAGCTTATTTTCACATAAATGTTTCATTAAATGTGCGTTTAATACGCTGGTTTTCTGCGCTGCGTCATCATGAAGCGCCTACAGCACTTGTTTCACACAGCGCTTATTCCCGGACGGCACCGCTGCTGCAGCTCCAGCACAGCGGAAAACACATCGATGTATCAATAGCATAAAATCATAAAACAAGCAAAGCCTCTCACTTGGGACAAAGTTGCAGTGGCTAAATTGAAGCGCCCACGAAGCTAACGCAGTGAAAAGACTCAAGCTCTGAAAAGAATCAGACGAGCTGCAGATACAGCTGCGAGCTGTAATGTTATATTCATAGTTTACATAAAACAGACCCGTGTGTTTGTGTACGTTAATAGCTCTTTATAACTTGCTATTAGCTAGCCGCTAACAACTTTAGTAACAATAGCGTCGCTAATGATTGGTAAAGCTAACTTTGAACAAAACAAATTCAGTGTGGATGGCCTCAGAGTCATGGAGGATTTCATAAACCAGAGTCCTTCATGCAATAAGCTTCTGTAGCACAAAACGATGTCACACAAGTGCAGTTTACTGTGAGTCTGTAGTTTTCTACTTGTCACAATATCAAGTTTTAGTGTTGCAGTTATTCCAGACAAAATATCATCATTTAGAGCGATTATGTATGATTAAAATCACTATGACTAAACAACAGTAATATCTTCATTTTCCTTCATTCTCATTGTCGAACAGGACACTTTTCTTGTGTTTCAAGTTTGTGACCAGTTTTATGAAATCAGAATGATGACCAAAACATTTATGCATGAGTATTCTGCCACCACTAGTCATTAGAAACTCACAGAACATATAGTGAACAGATCCTCCGGGGGCTTCAGTGAAAAGCAACCTGAATTAGCTAGAAAATGCACACAATAACTTAAAAGTTGACTAGACCTCTGAAAAATTGTTAATCGTTAGCTTCATGCTAATATGCATTGCAAATCCCATTGACATGCTAATGCTAATTGCGCCTTGTTTTTCCAGCGCGATTTTCACAAACACAGAACAATTTAAAGTTTAATAAAACGACTATAAAGAGAAAGATGGCACGTTTTAGAAGTACAGTACTTACAGACGGATCTTTTGCATGGATTACAGAGCATAAACAAGCTGCTGAAGTGACTTAACTGCAAGCCCGTGATGAAAGATGGCTTTTACATCGCTAACTCGCGACATCAATTTGTCAGCGAGTTAGCGTTTGAATTCAGCTAACCTCTGGCCACTGAACATGCACAGTTGTTCTTTCTCTCACACAGACGTGCGTCAGTTGCGTGCTCACGTAACACGTGACCCACGCCGACTAATCAGAGCGGGGCTTACTAGAGTAAACAGAGCTGTAGCCGGAGCTAAAGATTAAAAAGCTATTTTTAACCAAACTGAAGAATTTTGAACTAGGAAAAAGTTCATGATATGAAACTAGGTAAGATTTGTCACAAAGTCAACCTTTTTGAAATGTGTAAGTTCTGTGAGCGAGCAGGAGCTGTTTGTGTTTGCATGTTGCTCTATGGAAAAAATGCTTTCTGGTCTGAGGGATTTTCCCGCTGCAGAACCAATGGAGAGGCCACTACCTCAACTCAAGACGGTGATTAAGGCAACGTCTATCCAGATAGTTTAATAGATCCATGCTTAACTGTTAAAATTTCTGGAACAATATGGAGACTACGGTAGCTCTGAGCAGACAAAACACATGAACTCAAAACGAAACAACTTTATGACACTTGTGAAAAGCACCAATTTGCTATTACTACAGTACAGACGCAATAAAAGATAATATTTGCTCAATTGTCTCACAAAATCAAAATGTGGGTTACTTTTTACCACGTTTAAAAATAAAATACATAATCCTAATTAGCTCTATCTAATGGTCAACTATTTTGATTTGGATTCACTTATGCAATTTAAGTCTTCTAAAGCATGGACTCTGGGGTCCTCTGCACATCTTAGAGATAGGTTTACTTATTTATGGTACAATAGACATAGAGCTCCTTGCAACCCACGTAACTAAATGCATTTGGCCGCCATTTACAGCAGTGACCTACCATTTGAATCTATGGGAGAGCCTGAATGTAGCTTCTGTTGGATGCATTGTGCATTAAAAAACATTAGCAACCATTTGTGCTCTTAATCGGCCATTCTGTTATCTGTATTCACTTTTACCGTTTCGTATCATTAAACGCCTTCCCTGATGATGTTCTGTGTTGAATGATATTTGAATTCTAAAGCTGTACTACAATAACGTACTCATACAGATCAATCGATTGATCTATTAACTAGATTAAAATCTATCAATGACATCTGTAGCTTAATGGAACGAAGCTTGAAAGTTCTCTATAGAAAGCTCCGTTCTCTCCAAGAAAGAAGCACATTTTACACGAATATGCAACATGTAATTAGTATGATTAGCACGAGTTCACGGCTGATTTTGTTGTATAATATGTCATGTTGTCACATTCCCAGTTCATTTCTTATGCGTGGTTTTAGCGATGTGTTCCTGATTCCTGAATTTAATTCAACTGTTTAATCTTAACCTCTGCTCCAAGCCCCAGACCTAAACTTCCCATTTGTACTTGAAGCTACACTTTACCCATTTCAAGCCCGCGTGGCTTCACCAGAAACTCATGTCCTTTTTACCATTTCTCATATAAAATTGTATCTGTCGTAACATAAGTACACAAAAAAAGCCGCTAAAGTGTGCTCTAAAGACGCCGTTCTTTTTGTACTGATAATTGTACGCTACTGTGTCGTGTTGCATATAGAGGTATTTGTCAATTGTCACTTTCCGCTCTATGCACATGCTTTATTGCAGAAAGAGCTCGTTCCCATCTTGCTTAGATGGGAAACTCTTTATTTTCAAAACAACCAAAACCAGGACAAGAGCAGTTGTTTGATATGGATCTGAACCGGTTGACAGACGGCTGATCTCCTGAAGCTTGAAGCAGGTTTTTCACCCTGAATTAACTTTTTAAGAGTCGTAGGGTTGAATTTCATTCACAATGTCTGCAGCAGAACTTTTGTTTTTCCACAGTGATAAGGTTGTAGTTAGCTGCCAAAGGAGCTTTTTCGACTTGTGTCCACTGTTTGTGTCTATGAGCGTGGGGCTCTTTTCTACAGGACAGGTGCGCGCGCATCGCCTGTGTTGATATATTATGTTTATGATTGACTCCAGTTTCTTAATAAAAATCACTATAAATTAACAAAATATCTATTCTCCAGAAACACTGCGAAATTAATATCCTTAATTCTTGGATTTTAACTTTATTTTTACAACATTTAATTGATTACATTTTACTTACCCAGAAGGTAATTTATTAGTACTATTTTTCTGTTTTAAGCCAAATGCTAATAAAAATCACTAAACATGTTTTGAAACTAGTGAAATATCCAACCGTAAGCAATTCAAACTAAATCATTCAAAAATCACAGTAAGGTCAACAAATAGCCCATGGATCAGAGAGTGAGATGTTTACCTCATCTGAAATCTTCTGTTTGTACAAAAATACATCCAGAGAGTATCCAACCATAAGCTGACTTACCTCAAGTTTGAATCGGCCTCTTTAAGACACACGTGTTGGTCGTGTGTGTTTGTTTTGTGTTTAAAAGACTTACCTCGCTGAGCAGGGATGACAGAGACATGACAAAAACCATGATAAACAGGAACTATGGCCCGCTGGTAAAGGGGAACTAAGTGTGAAGAGAGAAGTGAGAGGAATCAACTCCACCAACGGCAGAAACTTTATAGAGAACAAAGGGCAAAAGGTCATAAACACCTAGCGACAATACAACACTGCAAAAATCACGTTCTAGTTTTAAAGTTCTGGTTTCTGGAATAGTTTAGACTTGTTTTTAGACCAGTTTAGCCCAGGGTCAGATGAATTAGACTTGTAAATCTGGTTGATATATATATACAATGGATTTTTATTATTAGACCAGGGACTACATCATGGACTAAACCAGGACTAGACCAGGACTAGATAGGACATAAGTCATACTATAACTGCACTAGACTAAAACTGACTAAACCAGACTAGACTAGAATTGTAAATAAACTAAATCAGAACTAAACCAGGACTAACTCTGAACTAAACCAGGACTTTAGGCCAGTACTATAAACAAATAAATCAGGACTAGACTAGAACTAGAACTAGACTAAAACAGGACTAGACCAGGTCTAAAACGGAACTAAACTAGAACTAGTCAGAACTAAGGCAGGACTAGACTAGAACTATAAATGGACTAAACCAGAACTATAGACCAGGACTAAAACTTGACCAAACCAGAACTAGACTAGGACTAAAACTGGACCAGACTAGGACTAAACCAGGACTAAAACCGAACTAAACTATAGGCCAGGATTAAACTAGACTGAACCAGGACTAAAACAGGGTCAAACCCGGACTAGACAAAGACTAAACCAAGACTGGACCAGTATGGACTAGACCAGGGCTAAAACAAGACTAAACTGAACAGAACCAGGATTAAAACTGGTCTAAACTAGACTAAAACTGCACTAAACCAGGCTAGACCAGAACTGTAAGTTGACTAAACAAGGACTAAACCAGCACTAAATGGACTAAACCAGGACTAGACAGGTCTAAAACTGGACTAAATAAAATGAATAGACCAGGAGTAAAACTGAACTAAACCAGGACTAAAACTGGACCAAACCAGGACCAGACAAGGACTATAACCAGTGGTTAAAGTGGGATTTGGGAGGTGGGGGAACTCTATTTTAGGGTCAGGGCCATAAGCAGGATTTTGAACAAACCGAAATCCAAAAGGATTTGATTAAAGTAAATAGTCTTTTTTTTTATATTGTCACTTATACAATATATTTGCTATTGGAGGTTGCAGAAGAGAGAAATTCTCTGATGTGTCTTGACATTGAGCAGCTGGAATCAGGCTACTCTTAAAAAAAGGGAGGTCTGGAGAATTTTGAAAAAATCAATGCAATTTCCTGCATTTTGGTGAGTTTTAGATGTGATATTCTTATTATTTGATGTGACTTACCATAATTAAAAAACATGAGGCAATTAATAAATAAATAAAAATAGAGGCAACCAGAGACCAGATTAGGGAGGCCCCAGCCCTGGATGCCCCCTTTAGCTCTGTAAAACTGTTTTAGGCACATGTGGTTTTAGGAGGATCATCAAATAGGTAACTGCTAAAAACAAGAAAGTTTTGAAAAATGTTACATTTGTAGCTGGAAAAAGAGTTGATAACAATACAGTATCTCTCTCTCTCTCCTCTCTCTCTCTCTCTCTCTCTCTCTCTCCTCTCTCTCTCTCTCTCTCTTCCTCTATCTATCTATCCTATCTATCTATCTATCATCTATCTATATATCTATCTATCTATCTGTCTATTTTCCTCACAAAAATAAGACAAGACAATTTTCTATAATTTGGTGTACACAAGTTATTGTAACCCACAATTGCTTGTGTACACTATAGCCTACTCAGCTCCTCTCTTCTCCTTGAGTCCCTCCTGCCCATGCATTGCTCCTGTCACTGCTCCTGTCTCTGCTCCTGTCTCTGTCACTGCTCCTGTCACTGCTCCCTCCCCCTGTCACTGCTCCTGTCACTGCTCCTGCTCCTGTCTCTGCTCCTGTCACTGCTCCTGCCCCTGTCACTGCTCCTGTCTCTGTCTCTGCTCCTGTCACTGCTCCTGTCTCTGCTCCTGTCTCTGCTCCTGTCTCTGCTCCTGTCACTGCTCCTGTCTCTGTCACTGCTCCTGTCTCTGCTCCTGTCACTGCTCCTGTCTCTGCTCCTGTCACTGCTCCTGTCTCTGTCACTGCTCCTGTCTCTGCTCCTGTCACTGCTCCTGCCCCTGTCACTGCTCCTGTCTCTGTCACTGCTCCTGTCTCTGCTCCTGTCACTGCTCCTGCCCCTGTCACTGCTCCTGCTCCTGTCACTGCTCCTGTCTCTGTCACTGCTCCTGTCTCTGTCCTGTCACTGCTCCTGTCTCTGTCTCTGCTCCTGTCTCTGTCACTGCTCCTGTCTCTGCCCTGTCACTGCTCCTGCCCCTGTCACTGCTCCTGTCTCTGTCACTGCTCCTGTCTCTGCTCCTGTCACTGCTCCTGCCCTGTCACTGCTCCTGTCTCTGTCACTGCTCCTGTCTCTGCTCCTGTCACTGCTCCTGCCCCTGTCACTGCTCCTGCTCCTGTCACTGCTCCTGTCTCTGTCACTGCTCCTGTCTCTGCTCCTGTCTCTGTCTCTGCTCCTGTCACTGCTCCTGCCCCTGTCACTGCTCCTGTCTCTGTCTCTGCTCCTGTCACTGCTCCTGCCCCTCTCCTTCAGTGCTGGGCTTTAACTATCTGTGCCAATTTATAAGTCAAGTTTTAGCGCGGTAAAACCACACGCGGTTATTTGGAAGCTTATATCGCTCTCTCCCGTTCGTGCGCACCGCGCTGTCAGACTTTCTCACATCCGAAACAGCACCCAGCGGGAGGGGCTCCGCCCTCCGCGGCCGAGTTGTCTCGAGGAACACGCGCAATGATCGCATCGTCGTTTACGTCGCCTTTAGTTTTGAGCTCCGTGTTGATATAGTTGAAGAGAAAAGTTATTAAAGTTTTGTTTTGGGGTCTTCCGTCCGCTGTGAGATGAGCCCTGTTCTGACACAGAGCAGTTCTCCGTGGAGTGACATGACTGCCACTGACTCTGCGCTGTGCAGCGAGCTGCGCGTGTAGTTCAGGGCCAGTTGTTTCATTCGCTGACTTAATCACTTAAATATCTAAGCTACAAATAAATGCAACTGCAACTCAAAGCAACTGCAACTCAATCCTTTAATTACTATATCATCATTTTGCATGTGTTTATTTTATTATAAAATTATTTTTAATGAAATTTAAATATGTATTTTTTTGGAGGTCATTGAAGTGCCCGGAACGCCGTTCCTGACGTTCCGGCCACTTATAACCCCTGACTATAACGGGGCTAAACAAGACTAGACAGATCTAAAGAATCAATGCAATCAGCTTGAAACTGAACTATAACTGGATACACCAGGATAACATGGACTAAATGAGGACTACTTCTGAACTATAACTGGACTAATCCGCAGGACTAAAACTGGACTACTGAGGACTTACTTTCTGAACTATAACTGGGACAAAACCAGGATTCGAAACTAGACTAAAACGAGGCTATTCTGAACTCATACACTGGACTACCACCAGGATTAAAAATGGACTAAAATGACGGATACTTCTGAACTATAACTGGACTAAACGCAGGACTAAAACTGGACTACAACGGGAATCACTTCTGAACTATAACTGGGACTAAACCAGGACTAAAAACTGGACTAACCGAGGACTACTTCAAGAGTATGATCTGGACAGAACCCAGGACTACTTCAGGACTAAAACTGTACTAACCGCAGGGCTAAAACTGGGCTAAACCAAGACTACCTAGGACTTTATCTGGACTAAACAGAGCAGCAGATTCTCTCCACAACATCCAGGTATGTCCCTTTAAGTGTTCTCCCGTCTCACTCAGTGACATCACACTTTGCCCAGCCTAACTCGTGCTAGTGTCATAAACGTGAAGTGTAAATGCACAAGTCAGCCAGGTCAGAAGTTAGTCTCGTGAACACGCCTCTTTCACACCAAGTCTGAGTTCAAAGTTGAACCCGAGTGACGTCAAAAGTCCAAGTTCAGTCATATGTAGGTCAAGTCTCAACACACTGTAAAAAGAATTAAACCTCATGCATGTGAGTCGTCTTACTTTTTCTCTCTACTCTCCCTCTCTCTTTTTCTGTTTCTCCCTCTCCCCCTCTTTCTACTCTCACCCCTCCCCCTAGCTCTCTCTCTCTCTCTTTCTCCCTCCCTCTCTCTACTCTGTCTTTCTCTCTTTTTTACTCTCTCTTGCTCTCTCTATCTTCTCTCTTCCCGATTCCAGTCTCTCTCTTTACTCTCTCTCTCTGCTCACTCTCTCTCTCCTTTCTCTCTCTGCTCTCTCTCTCTACCCTCCTCCCTCCCTCTTTCTCTCTCTCTCTCCTCCCTCTCTCTCTACTTCCTACCTCCCCTCCGCCCTCCCCCTCTCTCTCTCTCCTCCCTCCCCCTCTCTCTCTCTCTCTCCTCCCGCCCTCCTCTCTCTCCCTCCCCCATACTCTCTCGTCTCCTCTCCTCCCTCCTTCCTCTCTCTTTACTCTCTGTCCTCTATCTTTACTCTCTCTTATCTCTCCTCCCTCTCTCTCTCCTCCCTCCCTCTTCCCCTGTCTCTCTCTTACTCTCTTTCTCTCTCTCCTCCCTCCTCTCTCCTCCTCCCTCTCTCTCTGTCTCTCTCTTTACTCTCTTTCTCTCTCTCCTCCCTCCCTCTCTCTCTCCTCCCTCTCTCTCTGTCTCTCTCTTTACTCTCTTTCTCTCTCTCCTCCCTCCCTCTCTCTCTTTACTCTCTCTCTCCTCCCTCCCTCTCTCTCTCTCCTCCCTCCCTCTCTGTCTCTCTCTTTACTCTCTCTTTACTCTCCTCCCTCTCTCTCTCCTCCCTCCCTCTCTCTTCTCTCCTCCCTCCCTCTCTCTTTACTCCCCTCTCTCTCCCTCCCTCCCTGTCTCTCTTCTCTCCTCCCCCTCCTCTGTCTCTCTTTACTCTCCTCTCCTCTCCTCCCTGTCTCTCTCTCTCCTTCCCTCCCTCCTCTGTCTCTCTCTTCACTCTCTCTCTCCTCCCTCCCTCCTTCCCTCCCTCCCTCTCTGTCTCTCTCTTTACTCTCTCTCTCTCCTCCCTCCCTCCCTCCCTCTCTGTCTCTCTCTTTACTCTCCTCCTTTACTCTCCCTCCCTCTCCTCTCTCCTCCCTCCCTCTCTCTCTCTCTCCTCCCTCCCTCCCTCCCTCTCTCTTTACCCCCTCTCTCTCTCCTCCCTCCCTGTCTCTCTCTCTCCTCCCTCCCTCTCTGTCTCTCTCTTCACTCTCTCTCTCCTCCCTCCCTGTCTCTCTCTCTCCTCCCTCCCTCTCTGTCTCTCTCTTCACTCTCTCTCTCCTCCTCCCTCCCTCCCTCCCTCCCTCCTCCCTCCCTCCCTCTCTGTCTCTCTCTTTACTCTCTCTCTCCTCCCTCCCTCCCCTCCCTCCTCTGTCTCTCTCTTTACTCTCTCTCTCTCTCCTCCCCTCTCTCTCTCTCCTATGTCTTTCTCTTTACCCTCTTTCTCTCTCTCTCTCTCCTCCCTCCCTGTCTCTCTCTCTCTCCTCCCTCCCTCCCTCTCTCTCTCTCTCTCTCTTTACTCTCTCTCTCTCAGTCCAAGTCCCGGCTCACAGTGAATGAAGCATGCACTGTAGTGTAAATAGTCTAAAACAAAAGAAGTTAGACAGAGAACAAAAACACAGTTTTTGTTCTCTTTTTAATAACTTTTGGGCGTTCAAACAGGATCACTCCATCTCGTTCTTTATCTCTATGTGATCCAGCGCTCTAGAAACTCTCTCTTTCCGATCAATTCATTACAAATATTGGATTAGATGACAACATTCTGAAAGGCTAAAAAGAACAAACCCTTTAAGAACAAACAGCTCCCAGCTCCATGTGACAGATCCATACATTCTCATAAAAACTTTCCTCCACCATCCCGACTCACCTTGAGGTTGCCCAGAATGCGGTCGAAGTTGGCTCCCTGCAGCTTGTCCACGAGGATGGTGGGCTTGACCCGGTTGGTGTACTCCGGCAGCATCTCTGAAAGCAGATGAGCGTGACTTTGGTGGAGCGCCATGTGGACTCCTCTCGTACACCCCACACCCTGACGGAAGGACCCTGCGCTCTGACAGAAGAAACGGTGTGCACAGACAGAAGAAACGATGTGCTACTGACAGAAGGTGCTGCTCTGACTGAAGGATGCTGCTCTGACTGAAGGATGCTGCTCTGACTGAAGGATGCTGCTCTGACTGAAGAAAAGCGCGCGCTCTGAGGGATGGTGCGCGCTCTGAAGGATGGTGCTCGCGTTCAGAGGATGGTGCACGCTCAGAGAGAAGCGAAGGCAGGTTTCC
This sequence comes from Mugilogobius chulae, assembly GCA_038363315.1. Classification (NCBI taxonomy): domain Eukaryota; kingdom Metazoa; phylum Chordata; class Actinopteri; order Gobiiformes; family Gobiidae; genus Mugilogobius; species Mugilogobius chulae. The sequence continues at coordinate 144,586 of JBBPFD010000115.1, forward strand.
GGTATCTCAGATTCTTAAAAGCTCTCTCAAACACTTATGCATGCAGCACTGAGGTCATTCTAGGTCTATTAGGAGATCATGTGACACCACTCACAGACAGAAGAGAGAGAGATGGCACCGCACTAATACATGTGTAAGTGAGACTATAAAAAAGCTATATTTTAATGTTCTAATAGAATATTGGAGAATTTTGTTGTTACGTTCATCTGTTTCTTAAAGTTATTAGATGATTTAATAAAGCAATGTGTTGTGTTTTCTTATTATATTTAGCGTAACTATATGACACACTCTTACTGGCATGTCTGGAAGCAGGGCAGCACTTTAAGCCACCTGCTACCTTCCTTTAATTCCTGTGTCACTTACTAGATACATAGTAGTGGTACTTACAGTGGTACTTAGAGTCGTACCTGGAGTGGTACTGGTATAAACTAAGCTGTTGGTACTTTTAGTTACCTTTCAATACACTAACCAGTACTTGCAGTGGTACTTACTGTATATTGTACATAGACTTAGCAGTACTTATTGCACTTATAATGGTACACCTTCAGTACTTAGTGGTGGCACATATAACTTGTTTCAGTGGTGTGTTGTCGTATTATTAATACTGAATAAAAAGGTCAAAGAAAATGTAAGTATGATAGCAATAGCTTATACATTTTATTACAAAAAATGTAAATAAATAATGTAGAGGCTAGAAAAATGCTATAG